>NW_026470022.1:0-11208 GCF_026875155.1 Cherax quadricarinatus | reverse complement strand
TTCTCTACTCTTAAAGGGACGCGATAAAGGGGGGGGGCAGGAAAAACCAAGAAAGGGGAGCATCCCAAAGGGTTGGGAGGTACTTGTGCCCGACGGTTTTGAAAACCCCTATTTTCAAGCAATGCGAGTACGGCAAAGTGCTGAAGCTTCCTGACTCCCTTGTTTGCAGATTTAAAAAAAGGGTTTTTTCATGGTTAGTTTGGATCAAATTTAACCCCAAAGGATTTTCAACTTCTTCCCAGGTCCAACATCGTCCCCATTCCCCTTATATGCACCAGCATTACCCATGGTGCCTAGAGAGATCTCATTTGCGTTTTTCAGGTGAAAATGTTTTTGCCTTCTATTTCCCAAGTGATTTAGCCTCAGTGGTGATTGAGTAGCTTAGAGCAGTGGCATTTTTCTCTTGGAAAAGTGAATGTCATGTCATGCTGTAGATGTGATTCTGGGATGATTTTAAGAAGGTCTTGAAGTAGCATTCCATAACAGTGGCCCCAGCACATTTTCCTTGGGGACGCTTGCCCCAATAGGATGTCTTGTGATTCCGTTCCTTGAGGACTAACTTAGAATCCCATGAGGTAATCACTGAGGGGACTAGCGTAGAGCCTGCAATTCCAGGGGTTTAAAAGTTTTGCAAAGAGGCCGGGTGCCACACCGGTCGAAAGCGCCAGCAATGTCCAGTGCTACCACACAGCTGACTTTGGTTTACCCATGAGGGTGCCATTAGTGGGGGGTTTTAACAACAGATCAGCAGAGAGAAACCCTTTTCCCTGAAGCCATTTTGACGACAAAAAGTAGTGAGGGTAGTCAAAAAAAATCTGTCATTTGTCTTGGTTATTTTTTCCGGGGGGATCTTACCAGTGATTGAAGGGGGTGACACTGGTCTGTAGTTGCTGATTTCTGCTCTGCTCTTTTTTTGGAAAGGGGACTAATTTGCCTTTTTCCATGGAGGGGGCCATTTGCACTGTATAGGCAGGCTGAAAGATGCGAGTTAGAGGTGTGCTGCTTTCTGCACATCTTTTAACAATTTTGGGGCTCAACTTGTCGGGAAAAACAGCTTTTCTGGTCAAGTGATTTAAGAAGGAAATGACCCCCTCCTGCCTTATTGCCCCTTGACATTTTTGACCAGTTCTTGCAGTACCCAAGGGGGTCCCTTGCGGGATCAGGAAAATTTGCATTTTGTAGCAAAGTTTTTCAGCAAAGGGGCCCGCTTTTCTTGACTACTAGTAGAGGTGGTCCCATCCGTCGATTTGAGGGGGGAATAAAGTTCTCGGGGGAGAAAACCCTTTGTCTGTCCTTGACCAGGGACCCCGGTTTTGGGCCACCCTACTATGTAACTTTTTTTGTTTTTCCACCTCCCTTTTTAGCAATGGCCCACTTTTGAAACATCCCCATATGCCTCAGGCTTGCGTGCAAGTTCCTGTTATGGGTTGGGAAATGTTCTTAACCTTGGGCCCATGCTTGTACTTAGCAGTACAGCTCCTACAACGAAAGCAAACAAAGGTGATTGAGGCTTTGCCCATTTTGGATGGGAATGTTTCTTTTTGCAGATTAAAGGATGTGTCCAGTGAAGGCTTTCCTTGGTTGTCAACATCCCCCTGGAGAAGACATTCCAGTCGGGGGGGTCGGCTCAGACAAAGGGCGGCCAATTACCTTTTTCCCCCAACCAGGTTGTGGTGTGGACCCCTCACCCGTTCTGGGGGATCTTGGGTTTGGTAAAAACATTTTGTGGTCGACGATCCAACTTTGCCGAGGGGTTGAAAAGGCTATGCCTTCTGCCAGATCACTACTACTGGGTCAGGGGGGGCCAGAGAATGAGTGGGAATCAACAAAGTTTCTCATGCAAACACTGCAAGAAGGTCATCAAAGTCCCTCTGAAAAGGGTACTGGTTGAGGCCCAAAAAACAATTATAATATGTTAAGTTGTGTTTACAAAAGGGGAGTCAATTTTTCCATTAGGAATTTGATGGGTCTGCAGTTCCCACTGAGGGTCTGTACATTGCAATGCTAGAAACGGGGTACAAAGGTTTTAAACAGAGCTTGAAGAACATCTTTCAAGATGTGTAGGGGGTAAACTCTAGTCTGGGCATAAACACTTTTAAGAACCACGCAAACCACCTCCTTCCCCTTCCTGTCTCTTCTCATCCAGGGTTAGGCAGAATTCTTGCAAAATTTTTGGGTTTCCTGTTTCCAAAAATGTTTAAACAACGCTATCAGTTGACGTCGAGTTTTCCAAAGCTATGTGTGAGCTCTCCAACATTGTATGAAACCTCTAATTGGCCGGGACGGAGCTGAAAGCTGGCTCCTAAAGATAAAAGTGGTCACTTGGGGTGGGGGTGGGTGGGGAAATGAAGGTCCTCCCTTGAGAAGGTAGGTCGAGGCAGCTGCAGGGATGAGAATCTGTGGTCTTGTAAAAGGCCCATCCCCCGGGGGCTGGTAGGATAGCTAAGTGGGTGTGTGTGAAGTGTTTCCCAAATTTCAGGACCTGCTGGTTTGTTCGAGAACAGGTTCTAAACAGGTGGCCCTGTCTGTCGTTTCTTTTTCTTCCGACACTGGTCCTTTATGTCCTTTTTTTAGCGTAGTTCACCTGGTATCTGAGGCATTTGTTGGCAGATCCCCCCTTCCTAACAGCGAGAGAACCCTAGGTGCCTGGGGGGGGACTAGGTTTTGTTGCACCCCCTGTTTTTTCGCAGATTTGTCTCAGATTCTGCCGGGGAAACTTGTTAGTGGGGGTGGGGACGGCTGAAGGGGTTTCCTCCACCACATCCTCCTCCACGTCCTTAAAACCCCGCCCTCTACCATTTTAAAAGATGTGTCCCTGTGTTCGTACTTCGGCGCAGTAGGTGATCGGGTGCAGTGATAGCCCCCTGATCACTAATGCCCGTTCTTGGGGAGAAACTCCTGGCTCAAATTGCTGTCAAAACCATTTACAGATTCTAGATAGTATGGCGGGTGTGTGGGGGTTTGGGATCAAGATGGTATTGCACTGTCAAGTAGATGGCATTTGCTAAAGCAGAGATGTCAGGTGTAGGAGAATTAACAGACCCAAAGGCTTCCCACGTTGGGGAAGAGGATTTTTTCCCCTCTGTGGGGCAGAAGGAATTGTGTTGAATCCCAAAAGGTAGTGTTTTGAACTTTCCCCGTCTGTGGGTTCGATGACAGAATTCCCCAGTGTTTTCCCCCGAGTTAAGCCAGTGTGGGGACTTTCCCGTCTTTGTCAATAGTGTCGCCATAGCTGAGCAGCTTTGCACTTGATGCAGGCATGCACGCCTTCTACAATGTTGTAGGTTTCTAATGATTTTGAGGGCTCATGAAGGTTCCCCGTAGGATTTTCTTGCGCAACTTTACAAAACCCGCCCCAAAGGGGGGTCTTATTTTGGACAGGAGTCCCTGAGGTGGGATTTGAACCCCTTTTTCCGTGTCCGGCTTTTTCCACATATACCACAGGATTATGGATATCCCTTTAAAAAATTTTTGAAAAATTTTCAACTGGGCAACAAAATTTCCTTTGGAGGGCAAATTGTTGGGATAGTTGGAACAAAAGGGTCCCTTTCTCCAAGAAAGTCTTTGTCCCCCTTTTGGTATACCCACAAACCTGCGTTTTATGGGCAATAGCCAGTAGGTTAGAAAACTTGCATTTTGCGGGGGTAAGCATCCAGAGGAGGCTTGAGTCTGTCTGTCTGCGTCGTCTGTCTGTCGTCTCTCTCTCTCTCTTCTCCTCTCTCTCCGTCCTCACTCACCTTTTTTCTCTCTCTCTCTTCTCTCTCTCTTCTTTCTCTCTCTCTCCTCTCTCCTCTTTCTCTCTCTTTCTCTCTCCTCTTTCTTCTCGTTGTCTCTCTCTGTCTGTCTTTGTCGTCTGTTGTTTCTTCTCCTCTCTCTCTCTCTCTCTCTCTCTCTCTTCTCTCTCTTCTCTCTCTTCTCCTCTCTCTCTCTTCTTTCTGTCTGTTTCTTCTTCTCTCTCTTTTCTCTCCTCTCTCCTCTCTCTCTCTCTCTATCCCCCTCTCTCTCTCCTCTCCTCTCTCTTCCTCTCTTTTCTTCTGTTTTTCGTCTGTCTGCCTGTCTTTTTCTTCTTTTCCCCTCCTTTTTCTCTCTCTCTCTCTCTCTCTTCTTCTCCTTCTTTTCTTGTCTGTCTGTCTGTCTGTCTGTCTTTCTCTTCTTCTTCTCTTCTTCTCTCTCTCTCTCTCTCTCTTCTCTCTTCCTTCTCTCTTTTTTTTCTTCTCTTCTTTCCCCCCTTCTCTTTTTTTCCCCTCTCCCCTCTCTCTTCTTTTCTCTCTCTCTCTCTCTCCTCTCTCTCTCTCTCTCTTTTTCTCTCTTCTCTCTTCTCTCTCCTCCCCTCTCTCTCTCTCCTGTCCAAAGGATACGTTTTCACCCCTCGATTTTGGTTAAAAACTGTTAAAGACTTTTCCTTTTTCATTTTCAAACTGGTGAGCTAACTTTACCTAATTTATCAAGTTAAAAAATTTTTTTCCAGCGGGAAAAAAATTCACTTTTTTTTATTTTTTTTAAAAGGGCCTGAGAGTTTTTTTGTAGAGTGAAAATGAGGGGGAAAGGGTTTAAAATGTGAGTAAAGTGAAGGAAAGTTAGTGAAAGTGTGAGTGAAAGGGGGGGAATTAGTGAAAGTGTAGTGAAAGTGAAAGGGAAAATTAGTGAAAAATGTGGTGAAAGTGAGGGGGGAAATTAGTGAAAGGGAGTGAAAAAGGGGGGAAGTTAGGAAAAGTGTGAGTGAAAGTGAGGGGGAAATTGTGAAAATTTTGGGGAAAGGTAAAGGGAGGGGAAAGTTAGTGAAATGTGAGTGAAATGAGGGGAAGTTATAAAGTGTGGTGAAATGAAGGGAAAAAAATTAGTGAAATTTTGAGGAAATGAAGGGGGAAAATTAGTGAAAGTGTGAGTGAAAGTGGGGGAAATTGTGAAAGTGTGAGTGAAAATGAGGGGAATTGTGAAAATTTTGAGTGAAAAAGAGAGGAAAGTTAGGAAAGGTGGTGAAAGGGGGGGAATTTGGAAGTTGTGAGGGAAAGTGAGGGGAAAAGTTAGTGAAAGTGTGGGTTTAAAGTGAGGGGTTTAGTGAAAGGTAGTGAAAGTGAGGGGGAAGTTAGTGAAAATGTGGGTGAAAGGAGGGGAAAAATTAGTGAAAAGTGTGGGTGAAAAATGAGGGGGGGTTAATGAAAGTGTGATGAAAAATGGGGAAATTAGTGAAATTGTGAGTGAAAGTGTGGGGAAAAATTAGTGAAAGTGGGGAGTGAAATGTGGGGAAGTTAGTGAAAATGTGAGTGAAATGAGGGTAAAGTTAGTGAAAGGTGAGTGAAAGTGAGGGGAAGTTAGTGAAAGTGTGAATAAAAGTGAGGGGAATTTTAGTGAAATTAGGTGAAGTGAGGGAAAAGTTTTGATATTGGGACGAAAGTGAGGGGAAAAAGTTAGTGAAAGTGTGAGTAAAAGGGTGGGGGGAAGTTAGTGAAGGGAAAGTGTGAGTAAAAACTGAGGGGAAAGTAGTGAAATTGTGAGTGAAGTAGGGGAATTAGTGAAAGTGTGAGTGAAAGTGAGGGGAAATTGTGAAAGTGTGAGTGAAAGTAAAGGGGAAGTTAGTGAAAGGTGAGTAAAAGGGTGAGGGGAAAGTTAGTGAAAGTGTGAGTGAAAGTGAGGGGAAGTTAGTGAAAGTGTGAGTGAAAGTGAGGGGTAAGTTAGTGAAAGTGTGAGTGAAAGTGAGGGAAGTTAGTGAAAGTGTGAGTGAAAGTGAGGGGAAAGTTAGTGAAAGTGTGAGTGAAATGAGGGAAGTTAGTGAAAGTGTGAGTGAAAGTGAAGGGGAAAGTTAGTGAAAGTGTGAGTGAAAGTGAGGGTAAAGTTAGTGAAAGTGTGAGTGAAGTGAGGAAAAGTTAGTGAAAGTGTGAGTGAAAGTGAGGGGAAAGTTAGTGAAAGTGTGAGTGAAACTGAAGGAAAAGCGAGAGTGAAAGTGAGGGAGTATCTGAAACTGAAAGCGATGGGAAAGTGAGTGAAAGTGTGAGAGAGTGTCTGAGAGTGAGTGAAAGCCGGTGGAGCAGAACCTGATCAACCAGGCTGTTACTGCTGGTCGCACGTAAACCAACGTTGGAAGCACAGCCCGGCTTGTCAGGTACTGTCTTTGTGTGTCTGTTCAGCTCTATCTTGAAGACATCCAGGGGTCTTGATGACAGCCAAGGGTCTTGATGACAGCCAGGGGTCTTGAAGACAGCCAGGGGTCTTGATGACAGCCAGGGGTCTTGAAGACAGCCAGGGGTCTTGAAGACAACCAGGGGTCTTGATGACAGCCAGGGGTCTTGAAGACAGCCAGGGGTCTTGATGACAGCCAGGGGTCTTGAAGACAGCCAGGGGTCTTGATGACAGCCAGGGGTCTTGAATACAGCCAGGGGTCTTGATGACAGCCAGGGGTTTTGAAGACAGCCAGGGGTCTTGAAGACAACCAGGGTCTTGAAGACAGCCAGGGGTCTTGAAGACAGCCAGGGGTCTTGAAGACAACCAGGGGTTTTGAATACAACCAGGGGTCTTGAAGACAGCCAGGGGTCTTGAAGACAGCCAGGGGTGTTGAAGACAGCCAGGGGTCTTGAAGACAACCAGGGGTCTTGAAGACAGCCAGGAGTCTTGAAGACAACCAGGGGTTTTGAAGACAACCAGGGGTCTTGAAGACAGCCAGGGGTCTGGAAGACATGCCAGGGGTCTATGAAGCAGCCAGGGGTCTTGAAGACAACCAGGGTCTTGAAGACAGCCAGGGGTCTTGAAGACAACCAGGGGTCTTGAAGACAACCAGGGGTCTTGAAGACAGCCAGGGGCCTTGAAGACAACCAGGGGTCTTGAAGACAGCCAGGGGTCTTGAAGACAACCAGGGGTCTTGAAGGCAACCAGGAGTCTTGAAGACAACCAGGGGTCTTGAAGACACCCAGGGGTCTTGAAGACACACCAGGGGTCTTGAAGACACACCAGGGGTCTTGAAGACACACCAGGGGTCTTGAAGACAACCAGGGGTCTTGAAGACAGCCAGGGGTCTTGAAGACAACCAGGGGTCTTGAAGACAACCAGGGGTCTTGAAGACAACCAGGGGTCTTGAAGACAGCCAGGGGTCTTGAAGACAGCCAGGGGTCTTGAAGGCAACCAGGGGTCTTGAAGACAGTCAGGGTTGTTGAAGACAGCCAGTGGTCTTGAAGACAACCAGGGGTCTTGAAGACAACCAGGGGTCTTGAAGGCAGCCAGGGGTCTTGAAGACAGCCAGGGGTCTTGATGACAGACAGGGGTCGACTGGTAATTCCCCTTATGTATGTTGGGAGGCAAATGAACAGTCTTGGGCCCCTGTCACTTATTGTGTTGTCTCTCAGTGTACTCGTGGCACCCCTGCTTGTCATTGGGAGGAATGTTGCACCTGCCCAGTCTTTTGCTTTCGTACGGAGTCATTTCTCGTTTGTAGATCTGGGTCTAGTCCATCTTGAATTTTCAAAGTGTTTATTATGATTTATCTTTCTCGCCTGTGTTCCAGGGAGTACAAATCAAGGGACTTTAACTATTCCCAGTAATTTAGGCATTTAATTGAACTTAAATGAAAGTTTTCTATACATACTGAAGAACAGCAATACTCCAGCCTAGAGAGAACAAGCGATTTGAAGAGAATCTCCATGGGATTGACGTCCCTTGTTTTGAAGGTTCTCATTATCCATCCCTAGTTTTGAAGGTTCTCATTATCCATCTCTAGTCTTGAAGGGTCTCATCCATTCCTAGTTCTGAAAGTTCTCATTATCCATCCCTCGTTTTAAAGGTTCTCATTATTCATCCCTAGTTTCAAAGGTTCTCATTATTCATCCCTAGTTTTAAAGGTTCTCATTATCAATTACTAGTTCTGAAGGTTCTCATTATCCATCCCTAGTTCTGAAGGTTCTCATTATCCATCCCTAGTTCTGAAGGTTCTCATTATCAATTACTAGTTCTGAAGGTTCTCATTATCCATCCCTAGTTCTGAAGGTTCTCATTATCCATCCCTAGTTTTGAAGGTTCTCATTATCCATCCAATTATTTTTGTAGCAGATGTGGTATATACATTATTGTGATCTTTGAAGATGAGATCCTCTGACATTATCACTCCCAGGTCCTTCATAATAGTTTCTCGCTCTACTGTGTCGCTTGAATTTGCTTTACACTCAGATACAGTAATTGAAATATCATTCGCTGAACTTCACGCTGTTTCTGAGAGAGAGAGAGAGAGAGAGAGAGTAAGAGGAGAGAGAGAGGAGAGAGAGAGAGAGAGAGAGAGGAGAGAGAGAGGAGAGAAGAGAGAAAGAGAAAGAGAGAGAGAGAGAGAGAGAGAGAGAGAAGAGAGAGAGAGAGAGAGAGAGAGAGAGAGAGAGAGAGAGAGAGAGAGAGAGAGAGAGAGAGAGAGAGAGAGAGATTTCTAGTTCCCAAACTGAATAAAACATTCACTCAGGTGGACTGCCTCAATGGCGAAAACCCAGCTTTGCGCACAATCTGGGTCCCTGGGCCCGGGTGCACCTGCTGCTGCCCATCGGGGTACCTCAGAGGGTGCCCCACTGTGCTGCACCATCGGGTACCTACACGGTGCACCAGCCTGCTGCCCATCGGGCCCCAACGGTGCATCAGTGTGCTCCCAAATCTGGGTACCTCAGACGGTGCCCATGCTGCTGCACCTCTGGGACCTCACAGGGTGCTCGTGCTGCTGCACCATCGGGGGTACCTCACACGGTGCTCAGCTGCGCTGCCCCATTGGGTCCCTCACACGGTGCATCAGCTGCTGTGCCCCATCTGGGTACCTCAGACGGTGCCCCTTTGTAACACAACCAACCTTGTTACACAACTCACACCTTGAACACCCACACTTTGTAACAAACTCACACCTTGTAACACAACTCCCCTTTGTAAACAACTCCCCTTGTAGCAAAACTCCACTTGTAAAACCACCCCTGTAACACAATCACCCCTTGTAACAACTCACACCTGTAACACAACTCACACTTTGTAACAAAACTCACCCCGTGTACCCAAACTCACCCCTTGTAAAAAACTCCCCCTTTGTAACAAAACCGACCTTGTAACAAAAAACTCAACTGAAACAACTCACACCTTGTAGCACACTACACCTTGAAACACAACTCTCCTTGTACACAACTCACACCTTGAACACAACTCCCCCTTGTAACAAAACTCACACCTGTAACAAAAACTCACACCTTGTAACAAATCACACCTTGAAACACAACTCACATTTGTAACACAACTCACCCTTGTAACAATCACCCCTTTAACACAACTCACACCTTTGTAACAAACTCACACCTTTAACACAATCACCCTTGAAAACACAACTAAAACCCTTGAACAAAAACTCAATCTTGTAACACAACTCAACCTTGAACAACTAAACCCTTGTAACACAAACCCCAACCTTGTAACAAAATCACCCTTGTAAACAACTCACACCTTGTAGCAAAAACTCAAACCTTGTAACACAATTTTTGTAAAACTCACACCTTTAACACAACTAAACCCCTTGAACACAACTCCCCACCTTGTAACACAACTAAACCCCTTGTAACAAAAACTCACCTTGAAACACAATCCATCTTGTAACCCAAAACCACCCTGAAACAACTCAACCTTGTAACACAACTCACATTTTGAAAACAAACTCACACCTTGTAACACAATCACACCTTGTAACACAACTCACCCCTTGAAACACAACTCACATTGAACACAACCACCCCTTTTGTAACACTAAAACCTTTGTAACAAACTCACCTTGAACAACTCACACCTTGTAACACAACTCACACCTTGAAAAACAACTCACCCTTGTAAAAAATCAACCTTGTAAAAATCAAACCTTTGAAAACACAACTCACACTTGTAAAACCACCCCTTGTAAACAAACCCACCTTTAACACAACTAACATTTTGGTAACAAAACCACCCTGTAACAACTACACCTTGTAAACAACCACCCCTTGTAACAAAACTCCCCCTTGTAACCAATCACACCTTTGTAACACAACTTACATCTTGTAACAACTCACCCTTGTAAAAGTCCCCCTTTGTAACACAACTCACACCTTTGAAACACAACTCCCCTTGTAACCAAAACTCACACCTTGAAAACACAACTACATTTGTAAAAACCCACCCCTTTTTAAACACAGTCAACCTTTGCAACTAAACCCCTTTTGTAACACAACTACCCCTTGTAACAAATCGCACCTTGTAAACAACTCACCCTTGAAAACTACCCCTTGTCCCAAATCACCCTCCAGTAAGTCTGAGGTTAATTCTACAAATTGAAAGAATTAAAAACCCCAGTGGGTAAAAGAGAGAGAAGAGGGGAGAGGGGAAAGAGAGAGAGGAGAGAGAGGAGAGAGAGAGAGAGAGAGAGAGAGAGAGAGAGAGAGAGGGGGAGAGAGAAGCGTGAAACAATTTTTTATACCAAAAGACGGGCAAAAAAGCAGAAAATTCACCTCCCCTGTACCCTTCTCCAGAACATCACTCCTTGAGTCATACATACCAGGGATGACTCGAGTAGGGAAACACTTTTGTAAGCATATTGTGTAACGAGAAAACGTCAGTTGATCAAATGAAAATGTGGCCCACGATGGCCCAAAACTTATCCTTTCCCCTTGTTGTCTCAAAACAAAAAATGCTTTAAAGACCTGAGTAGGTAACAGTTTTAGTTGCCAATAAAGTTAGGAACCCTTACCGTAAATAGCTTGCAATAAAGCTGGGGATCCTTAACCTTGTCAAACCCTGTGTAAAAAAAAAAAAAAAAAAAAAAAAAAAAAAAAAAAAAAAAAAAAAAAAAAAAAAAGAGAGAAAAGAGAGAGAGAGAGGGAGAGGGGAAGAGAGGAGAGAAAGAGGAGAAGAGAGAGGAGAGGAGAAGGGGGAGAAGAGGGAGAGAGAATTACTCTCAATAGAGTTAGTGGAAAGTTAGCTCACAATTTGTGGGGACCGAGGTGGGGTCTCGCTGACACTCGTAATCACCACACACTCACCCCTCACCACTCACAACTACACCTCAAAGGGAAAGTGGAATAGCCTAGCTAGTGAAGTGTGGAAGCGGAAATACTTTTTTAAAAAAGAGGTATGCAAAAGCTCATGAAGCAGGAGGGGGGCCCTAGTAGCGATCATAAGAGGCGGGGCCAGGAGCTGAGTCTGACCCCTGCAACCACAATTAGGTGGTAACACACACAACACACA
>NW_026470021.1:0-12096 GCF_026875155.1 Cherax quadricarinatus | reverse complement strand
ATTATTATTATTATTATTAATGTTCTGCATAACTTGGACGTTGTCTATAGTATGTCAGTGATGTTAGTTCTGTAATAGTTATATCATGTTCTTGTAGTAATTAACATTATTATTATTATTATTATTATTATTATTATTATTATTATTATTATTATTATTATTATTATTATTATTATTATTATTACGATTATTATTATTATTATTATTATTAATTATTATTATTATTATTATTATTATTATTATTATTATTGGGAAGATGGAGGGAATATTTTGAGGAATTGTTGAATGTTGATGAAGATAGGGAAGCTGTGATTTAGGGCAAGGAGGAATAACATCTTGTAGGAGTGAGGAAGAGCCAGTTGTGAGTGTGGGAGAAGTTCGTGAGGCAGTAGGTAAAATGAAAGGGGTAAGACAGCCGGATTGATGGGATAAAGACAGAAATGTTAAAAGCATGTGAGGATATAGTTTTGGAGTGGTTGGTGCAATTATTTAATAAATGTATGGAAGAGGGTAAGGTACCTAGGGATTGGCAGAGAGCATGCATAGTTCCTTTGTATAAAGGCAAAGGGGAAAAAAGAGAGTGCAAAAATTATAGGGGGATAAGTCTGTTGAGTATACCTGGTAAAGTGTATGGTAGAGTTATTATTGAAAGAATTAAGAGTAAGACGGAGAATAGGATAGCAGATGAACAAGGAGGCTTTAGGAAAGGTAGGGGGTGTGTGGACCAGGTGTTTACAGTGAAACATATTAGTGAACAGTATTTAGATAAGGCTAAAGAGATCTTTGTGGCATTGATGGATTTGGAAAAGGTGTATGACAGGGTGGATAGGGGTGCAATGTGGCAGATGTTGCAGGTGTATGGTGTAGGAGGTAGGTTACTGAAAGCAGTGAAGAGTTTTTACGAGGATAGTGAGGCTCAAGTTAGAGTATGTAGGAAAGAGGGAAATTATTTTCCAGTAAAAGTAGGCCTTAGACAAGGATGTGTGATGTCACCGTGGTTGTTTAATATATTTATAGATGGGGTTGTAAGAGAAGTAAATGCGAGGGTCTTCGCAAGAAGCATGGAGTTAAAAGATAAAGAATCACACATAAAGTGGGAGTTGTCACAGTTGCTCTTTGCTGATGACACTGTGCTCTTGGGAGATTCTGAAGAGAAGTTGCAGAGATTGGTGGATGAATTTGGTAGGGTACGCAAAAGAAGAAAATTAAAAGTAAATAAAGAAAAGAGAAAGGTTATGAGGATAACAAAAAGATTAGGTGATGAAAGATTGGATATCAGATTGGAAGGAGAGAGTATGGAGGAGGTGAATGTATTCAGATATTTGGGAGTGGACGTTCACGGGGGGTCTAGAAAGAAGGTGAATCATAGAACTGTTTAGGGAAAAGGGGTGATGGAGCACTTAGATTCTGGAGACAAAGAACTTTGCCCTTGGAAGAAAAAGGGGGGAATGTTGGAGAAAATTTTTTAAACCAATGCTCTTATAGGGGGGAAAGCATGGGAATAATGTTGCAAGCGAGGAGAAGGCTGGAGGCAGTGGAGAGTTTCAAAGGGGCAATGTGGGGTGAATATAATGCAGAGAACGTAGTTTGGAAGTTACGAGGGGGTTTGGGGGATTACCAAAATTTTTTTTTCCAAGGGCGGGGAAAGGGGGTGTTGAGGTGGTTCGGACATGTAAAGAATTACGAAAGGGAACGCTTCAAGATGTATATCGTAGGGAAAGGAAAGGGGGGGTAGGGGTGGGCCAGGAAAGGTTGGGGGGGAGGGGAAAAAAGGGGTTTTGTGGCGGGGGGCTTGGACTTCCAGCACATGCGTAAGCGTTTTTTGATAGGATAATGGAGAAAAAGGTTTTTAATACTTGACTGCTGTTGGAGTGGACAAAGTAACTTTTAGAAGGATTCAGGAAACCGGCGGGCCGGACTTGAGTCCTGGAGATGGAAAGACAGTCCGCACTCTGAAGGAGGGTTTAATTTTTGCAGTTTAAAAACTTAGTGTAAAGCACCCTCGGGGCAAGACAGTGATGGGGAATGATGGGAAATTTTCTTTTTGGGGCCACCCTCCCTTGGTGGGAATACCAAGGACAATAAAAAAAAATTATTATTATTTTTAATTTTATTATTATTATTATAATTATTATTAAATAAAAAAAAATTTTTATTTTTTAAATATTATTGTTATTATTACGTATTTCTATTATTACTATTTTAACTTTTAATTACTCTATTATTTTTAAATTATTATTATTATTTTATTATTATTATTATTTTTAAATTTATTATTTTTATTATTATTATTATTTTTATTATTTATATTGTTATATTATTACTATTTTTATTTTTAATTATTATTATATTATTAAAATTTTTATTATTATTAATTTATTATTATTATTTTTTATTATTTATTATTATTTTTAAATTTTTATTATATTAATATTTTTGTTATAATTATTACTATTTTTAAATTTTTATTTTTATTTTTATTAAATTTTTATTATTATTTTTATTTTATTATTATATATTATTTTTACTATTATTTTTTTAAATTATTATTATTTTTTTTTAATTATTAAACGTTATTACTTTTAATTACATTATTACAAAATTTAATTACTATTTTTTACTAAATTGTTATTATTATTTTTTAATTTTTATTATTATAATATTATTTTTAATTTAAATTATTATTACTATTTTTAAAAATTTTTATTTTAATTTTAAATTTATTATTATTATTATTATTATTATTTTTTTTATTATTATTATTATTTATTACTGTTATTACTATTAATACTTTTATTACTAAAATTACTATTATTTATTAAATTTATTATTTTTATTTTATATTTTTATTATCATTATTTAAATTTTTTTAATGTATTCACTTCGGGGCCTTTTATCCTTGCCTTAATCCTTGATTTTGCTACTGGCTATATTAAAGTATTTTAAAGGGTTTCACTTGGGGCCTTTTATCCTTGCCAATACCTTGATTTGCTAGCTGGCTAGTATTAAAGTTTTTTAAAAGTATTCATCGGCCTTTTTATCTTCCTTAATCCCTTGTTTTTTGCTAGCTGGCAGTATTAAAGTATTTTTAAAGGTATCACTTCGGTTTTTATCCTTGCCTTAATACCTTGTTTTGCTAGCGGGCTGATTAAAGTTTTTTAAATATATCACTTCCGCCTTTTACCCTTTGCCTTATACCTTGAGTTTGCTAGCTGGCTATTTTAAAGTATTTTAAAATATTACTTCGGCTTTTTTATCCTTCCCTTTAAACCTTGATTTTGCTACTGGCTGGGTTAAAGTATTTAAATATTTTCCCCTTCGCTTTTTACCCTTGCCTTAATCCTTGAGTTTGCTAGCGGAGTATTAAAGTATTTTAAAAGTATCATTTCCGCCTTTTTATCCTTCCCCTTAATACCTTGATTTTGCTAGCGGCAGTATTAAAAGTTTTTTAAAAGTATTACTTCGGCCCTTTTATCCTTCCTTTAAATACCTTGAGTTTGCTACGGCTATATTAAAGTTTTTTAAATATATTCACTTCCGCCTTTTATCCTTGCCTTAATACCTGAGTTTGCTGCTGGCATATTTAAGTATTTTAAATATATTCACTTCGGCTTTTTATCCTTGCCTAATACCTTGATTTGTCTGGTTTAGTATTAAAGTATTTTAAATAATTCACTTCGGTTTTTTAAACCCTTTCCTAATACCTTGATTGCTAGCGGCAAATTTTAAAGTATTTTAAAATATTCACTTCCCCTTTTTTTTTCCTTGCCTTAAACCTTGAGTTGCCGGCTAGAAATTAAAGAAAATTTAAAAGTATTCCTCCCCTTTTACCTTTGCCTTAATACCTAGTTTCTAGCTGGCTAAAATTAAAGTTTTTAAAAGTTTTCACTTCCGTTTTTTTCCCTTTCCCTTTAAATCCCTTTGGGTTTGCTAGCGGGCAGTATAAAGATTTTAAAAATTTCACTTCGCCTTTTTCCTTTGCCTTAATACCTTGAGTTTGCTACTGCTAGTTTTAAAAGAAATTTTAAAAGTTTTCACTTCGGCCTTTTCCCTTCCCTTTAAATACCTTGATTTTTCTAGCGGTTATATTAAAGTTTTTTTAAATATATTCACTCGGGCCTTTTATCCTTCCCTTTTAATACCTTATTTTTGCTAGCTGGCTAATTAAAGTTGTGTAAATTTTGGGGTATAATTATATCCAAGGATCAATGTTAAAATTTTATGTCGACTTCGGACTTGGTATTTTTTATTTCCACATTTTGACTTAACATGTAAAAATGCCGGGTTTTCGTCCTCTTGGGGTTCATGTACATAAGGGATGTTAGGGGACTGTGTTATTGGTGATTTTTCTGATCGATTTTGGGAAAAAGAAAGGGGGAAACTTGGGGGTCAGACTTTTTTGGTGCAGTGAGTTTTTGCTCAGTGCCCTAACACTACATGTTTTCCGTTTATGCGGTTGTTTACCCGGGCTGGGGCTGGGCCTCGTTCTGGCACAATACTTGAGTAAGTATTGATCTTATTTTTCTGTACATCCCCTTTAAGACAATTTCGCAATGGACTAATTTTAATTGAACTATTTATTCAATATTTTTCAGGTAACAAATTTCCTTCCTTTTTAACTACTTTTTTTCTCGAAAAACGTAAAACAAGATTTCAAAAAAACACAGAACGGGGGGGGGTTTAACCCAGGGCCCAATAATTATTTCTCAAAAAAAAAAAATTTAACAAGCAAACACAAACCCCCCCCCCCTCTATTTTTCAGGGTTAAAAATTAGTACGTTAAAACTTTACTATAACTTTGGGGTAGATGACCCTTTAACAAATCCACTATATTACAACTATTAAAAAATGTAAAGCTAGGGTAAATGCCAAACTTTGCTGGGAAAAACCCCAATTTTGGTCTAATGTTGCTGCTACAACCCCAGCATGGTTCTAAGTTTCGGGTACAACCCCCCAAATATGGTGCTAATGTTCTGGGTACAACCCCAATTTTGGTCTAAGTAGAATCTTGAAATGATGTACATAGCCATGTTAGGCCCAATTGATTTTCGCTTCCAGTTGAATTTGCAAAAGCTAATCCGATCCTTTGATTATTGCAGAATGAATTAACACTGTACTCGTATTAAATGTTTAAAAAATAAACCCGAGATGTCACAATAACCCTTTCTAAGTCACAAGTAAATACACACAATCTAAAAAGGATTGTGAAAACAGCAGTTACAATTTTTTTGCAGAAATGTATTTCTGAGACAACAAGAACATTTTACCCCCCATGGAAGATGTTTCATTTTTATCACAACCTGCAAAATCCCCCCCCAAAAGCTCATTGCTATAAACCTTTCCCAAAATCATATTTTAAAGCAACTGCTCAAAAAAAGAAATTTTAAACTGGTAGTAACAAGTTACACAAATTAATACACGTGGATCTAAACAGGATCTTTTGGCAGGGGTGCTCTGCCTTTTTGCCACCTTCGTTTTTAAAAAAAGAAAAATTTTTTTTTTAAAAAAGCATGAGAATTAATAACTGCGTACACGCTGCAAACGAATTTTTGCAATCCTAAATGCTAAAGCTAACTTGTACACGAGCTTGACTCTTTATCATTACTGATACAATGTCACAAAGAAGGCTCTTGACTAATATAAAGACTCCAACAATATGCCAAAGGGGAAGCCCCGGTATGATACCAAAAATCCGGGGCAAAGAAATTAATGTACAATTGCAGGACCCATCACAATTGGTTACTCCCTTCATGATAAAATTGAATGTTAGCCAAGAAGTGAACCCCGAAGGGGGAATGTGAATATAAATTTTGGGATAAATGTGTCTACATTAGGGAAAAAATTGGAGAGAAGTAAAAAATAAAAAAGATTGTTGTAAAGGGAATTTTTTTAAAGTCTGAGTAACTATAAACCCCCAAAGATAACATGAACCTAGATAAGAGCTTATAACAACGTGCAATGTGAACAACTGACTGATGTTGTAGTGGCCAGGCTTGGCTTGGTTACCCAAACTTCGGTATTTTTGGGAGACACACGATGAAAATCAAATTAATGCAAATTAGTGGGCAGGGAATGGGGTTTTCTGAACCTTGTTTAATTTTCCACTTTCTGAGGAATACAGAGACAGACAGTATAATAACCTACGTGACATTCAAGATTCTTATTTAAAGAAAATATGAAACCAATATACAACAAATTTTCCCAAATTTCTTGTAAAAGATAATGAAAATGTAGATAGAATAAAAATCCAAATTATTCCTGTTAACCCTTTTGGGCCTAGTTTTTCCCGGTCTTTTGTGTGTCCATATGCTATTGTGTTACTGTCCACAGGATGGATATGGAGTGCACAATAAACTAGCCACTTCGGTGGTGTAATCTTGAACACATAACAAGTGAGTGCTGAAACACACACTGACTTGTGAGTGTTTGGACTCACTTTCAGTGGGTTTAAAAACTACCCATACTGTAATTTTATTTAACTAGCACAAATTTTCAGTATTACTGGACAACATATACTCTCTTCAGTATTAATTGCTTTAATAATTTAACCCAATTAAGTTCTTTATACTCAGGTCTACATACAGATAGTATTATTGCATTAGATTTTAATGAGTGCCTGTAGTCTATACTTTTAGTCATTCCTCACTAACATAATGTAGTCATACAAAGGAATTATTTCTTATTATGTTGAATAATAGCAAACAAGTCAGTGTCTCTTTATAGGGTTGTTGTTAAAGGATGATTCCCACTTCCTGTTCACTATTGACGACTTGACTGATAAAGCGATAATTCAACACTGGCTTTATAAAATTGGTGAAGGTATCACACTACTTCATTTGTTGGAAGAAAATTCTGTAGCTTGTTAACCTGCCCACTGTTGCTGAAACTTGTGAAAAGATGCAGCATTCTCCACCTGACCTCAACATTCTGAACATGACTATAAATACTCCCGTATCTTCCACCCCAGGTGAAGTAGTCAGAGTAACAGCCTTGGAATTTGATTCTCATGGTACGGCCGTCTAGGAAGTTGCAGAGGAGTTTACGAGTATTGAGAGGCAGGTTGAAGTTAGTGCAGAGTTTGTACTTGAGCTCTTCGTGCCACACAGTGTCAAAAGCTTTTTCAACGTCTTTTGCAACCAGGGCTGTCCTGTTTCTTTGTTTTGTGTTTATGTGGATGTAGTTGAGAATGATGTTAATGGCATCCTGTGTGGATCTGTGTGTTCTGAAGCCAAACTGGCCATCAGAAAGTAGAGAATTATGTTCCAGGTATCTGCAAAGGCGATGATTAATGAGTTTTTCAAAGAGTTTTCCTAAAGTTTCGAGGGGGGCTGATGGGGCGATAGTTTCTAGGGTCAGAGTGGTCTTTATTGGGTTTAGGAAGGAGGACAGCAGTAGCAGCTTTGAAGAGGGAAGGGAAGTATCCAGAGCAAGGGAGGCATTGGGAGGTTTGTGTAGGCAGTAATGATAGATCGGGAAGGTGTTTCAGGATAATATGGTTTAGGCCAGAGGCACTAGGAGCCTTTGGGAGGAAGGTGTTGAGGAGAGTTTTAATGTCTGTGTTGGTGGAAAGGATGTCAGTTCTTGGAGGGGGTAAGAGTGTCTAGATGTATGTGGCTGTCTGGTGTTGTTTCTTGTGTGTGTGCAGTGTTCCAGTGTTCTATGTTCTAAATTTGTGTTGAATAACGTTAGGGCGGGGTGGGTGAGGTGGAGATGTTCTCCCAGATGTGTTTGGAAATTTTGTAGCAGCTGTGGGTCTGAGATGTGTGTGTTGTTGTGGGTGATGTGTTTCAATTTGTTGGGGGATAGTGCCTCTTATTTTTTTGATAAAGTTCCAGAGGCTTTAGTTTTTTTAATATGCGGGTTTGTCAGCTGTTGTATTAGTTGTGACCATGATTGTTGTGGTCTTGGTCTAGGCTGTGTAAAATGTTGTTTCTAAGGTAAGTGAGATCTAATGGGACTTGTTTAAATCTATGAGTGTTGTAGAGGAAGCGGTTGTGGTAGCAGAATAATTAGCCCTTCTTGTCCTGAGTGAGGGTTTGAAGGAATAACAGTGGTGTGAGTTTTCTTTGGTATTGCGATGTTGGCTGCTTGTGTAATGGTGTCCTGGATGAAAACAAGTTGAGTATCGATGTCAGAGATAGTTTGTTTTGTAGTCATAGGTGAGGTTAATATTGTCTATGTTTGTTTGAAAGCACCCCATCAGCGTTCTTGTAGGAAAGAAGGTGGTGGTTGGAATGAGAAGGGGTTTGGGAGGAGATTGTAAGATGACGGGATGTATCAGAGCCTGTAATAGGGCCGGGTGAGATGTGATGTTGAAATAGAGAGCTGGCTCGGTTTGCCAGAATGATGTCGGGTTTGCCTGGTTGATAAAGGGTACTGAAGTCTGGGCCAAAAAGAATTAGGTGTTTATGGTTTGTGAAGTTGAGAAATTTGGGTGACCAAGTTGGTTGTTACTGGTGTGATGAAAGGCGGTGTTTTTGGCATTCATGTCACTAGTAGATAAGTCGGTGTGTTGGTGTATTTGAAGACTAAGGAAAAGGGTCGTGTATTTGAGACAGTGTTTGGGGCGACTTTAGGTGGTGAAAAGATAAAGGGGCCAAGGTGGTGTGTATTCTACCCCCAAACATGTTGGTGAATAAAGGATTGAGGCAGAAATTCAAGTTTTATGTTGGACTTGACAAGGATGGCAACCCCATCGTGGGGATCAAGGGGGACGTAGTGCAGTATAACCATAATGGCGGATACATTGAGGGGCTTTGAGGCCCGGTACTGTTTAGCAAAACAATACTGGCCTCTTTTGCTTCAAGGAGCTCGGCCCTAGGTGTCCCAATTGTAAAGTAAGAACTACGTTGAACTGAATCACCTTTAAAAGTGATTTAATGGTTTCGTCTTAGCAAAGTTAATGTCGGGGGAGGGTTTGGATTAAAGCCCGTGATAAATGGTGCCATCAGTGATGTGTGTTTGTAGGTGCTACGGACCCGTTTCCTGGGGGGAGGAAGAGATGGATCTGTTTTTATGTATTTGGTCTGTCCGTCAGAAGTTGGGTAAGGTGGTGTAGAAGGGAAGTGCTTGAGGGTTGTTGTTGGTGTATGTGTGAGAGTAGAAGAGGTAGACCAGTGCGTGGGGAGGCCAGGGTTTGGTAGGGGGAGGGAGGTATGGAAGGGAGGGAGGTAAGGAAGGGGAGGGGGAAGGAGCAGGGAAGGGGGTTGGGAGGGAGGGAGGTGGCTGGCCCGAGGAGGAGAGAAGTGCTTTCTGAAGGGCAGGAATTTGCAAACTGAGTATGTGACCCGCCGCAGTTAGAAAATTTTAAAGGGGAGGTTTGCAAATATTTCCCGAAGTGGGCAGTTGCTGAACATCTGGAGCAGACTTGTGTAGATGTGCATTGTTTTTTGTCATGGCCGAATTTGTAGCATTAAGACCCAATGTGTGGGTTGGGTGGAAGTTCGGAGTGAAAAGAGTGTTTGGAGGATGGGAGGTCTTTGGGAAAGATTCCTTACTGGGAAAAGTGTAGAGGCTCGCAGGAGTAGAACAGCGTATTTTGAGGGAAATTTTAGAAAATTTTCGGGTCTGTAAATATCGTCAAAAGAGACTTTGTCTAGTACGATAATCTTTTATTAAGTCTTCTTTTTCTGTGTCATACTGTCAGAGAAAGGAGTAGTCTACGTGTTTAGCAATGACTGTGTTTTGGCACGGGGTCAGGAGTCCAAATAATGGTGAAGCCGCGTTGAGAAGTTTTTGTCTGGTATCGCTTGAGGTGTACACTTCGAAAGGAATGTTGTCAAAGAAGGTTTTGAAGCCTGAGTTGGTTTGAAGACTTTAGTTGGGTGCACCAGTGATCTGATATTTAAAATTTTCCGACAGATAGTGGCATCAAGATTAGGAATTTGAGGTTTAAGAAGGAATTAGATTTAGAGAAGCAGAGGCAGGTTGTGGGCGGTGGGGAAAGGAAGGGGGGGGAGGTGGAAGGCAAAACGAAGGCCTCGTCTTTAAATTTCGAAAAGATGTTAAATGGAGGTGACATGGCCAAAAATGAGAGTACCAGTAGGCAAGTCGTGTAAGTAGAAAACACGTACTTGCCTGGCGCAGGAACACGAAGGAGGTGAACTGAAACTTGATGGGCATGAATATCCTGAGTGGCGGCGAGACTGGCTGTATGGCGTGCAGTCAACAGGCGAAGAGAATTCAGGCAGCAAGAGGCTTCCTGCCCTTCGGTCGGCAACCACCGATGCACCAATCCTGATGGTGGAGAGGAAGACGAAGGTCCAGCAAGCACTACTCAAAGCACTACTCAACACGGGGTAATTCGAGAGAGGCGAGATCGTCGATGTGTTAGGTAAGCACACGTCACCACTCGAGCTAAGTCGATGAATCGACTGAATACCTGGGGTGTCACATTGAACAAATGTGACACCACCTATGACTGCTGCACCTCTCCTGCCATACGGTTTATAAGCTGCTTCTCCGCTCATATGCCGTATTCTACTCAAGATTGATGGACTGAACACATCGACTCAAGGTTGAGGGACTGATTACCTCATTCTCCTCCTGTTCTTCAAGTTTCTCCTATGTATGGCCTGATGAAGCCACTGTGTGGCGAAACGTTTCCTCAATAAAGATACCCAAGAGTTGCACATGTGTCTAATTTATCAACATGTCGGTTCTCTGAACCATTCATCTACAAACCTGCCAGACACTGCAACTTCTTGGGATCTTAATACTTAGGAATTCTTCGCTTGCCTAATTCTTGGGCACGACCTACTTCCACATTGAACAAATGTGACACCACCTATGACTGCTGCACCTCTCCTGCCATTCGGTTTATAAGCTGCTTCTCCGCTCATATGCCGTATTCTACTCAAGATTGATGGACTGAACACATCGACTCAAGGTTGAGGGACTGATTACCTCATTCTCCTCCTGTTCTTCAAGTTTCTCCTATGTATGGACTGATGAAGCCACTGTGTGGCAAAACGTTTCCTCAATAAAGATACCCAAGAGTTGCACATGTGTCTAATTTATCAACATGTCGGTTCTCTGAACCATTCATCTATAATCTAAATAAGGCCTCACCAGTGATGTATAGATCTGTAAAATAACTTTTGGGCTTCTGTTACTTATACTTCTTGAGATAAATCCAAGTAATCAGTGGTGACGTGTACTTAGCTCTCTGTCTCAGTGGAGACGTGTACTTAACTCTGTGAAGACCTGTTTGCGCGCTCTCTACGAATTGAAGCAAGATGCCCTACATCGAGCAACTTTACCAACAGCTTAAGGAAGAATTGAGGATGGCGAAGATGGAGATTCGGCGACTGACCGAGGAAAACAAGAAGATTCGTAGTAGTCCTCCTGTTTTGAGTCCTCAGGTCAAGAAAGGAAACTGGTCAGTGGCTGGACAGTAGGGAACGAAGTTAACGATCAAGAATATGAATGGAAAGGTAGAAACGAAACGATGGAGAAGAAACTGTTGTGGAAACATTTTAATACATTCTCAGACTACCCGACGAATGTGAGTCGACTACGGGAACGTCACGAAAGAACGGGCACCAAGGAAGGGAAGAAATATTTGTTTTTTGGGGATAGCCAAGTTAGGTATATGGATGGGCGTTTCTGCTTGAAGGACAGGAGTAGGAGACAGAGAGTTTGCTTTCCTGGGGCTGGGGTGGAGGACAATTTTCAGCCGTCTGGATGACATCATGAGAGGGAAAGGGGGCAATCTATTATCTGTCTCAGTGCTGGGGGCAACGATGTTGGCAGACGTAGGAGTGAAGACCTGATTAGCAGGTATAGGTCAGCAATAGAAATAATTAGGAGGAAGGTGGGAACCCTGTCATATGTGGGATTTTGCCAAGGAGAGGGGGTTGAAATGAATGGTTGCCAGGGCAATTGGTGTCAATTGCTGACTGGACAAATACTGTAAGGAAAATGCGGTAACCATTCATTGATAACTGGGGCCTCTTCTATGGCAGAAATGACATGTGTGCAGGAAAGGGGTTCACTTATCTAGGTCTGGGGTGGGAGCACTGACAACTGCAGTGGGAGGAGCTGTTAGGACTTTAAACTAGGAATAGTTAGTGGAATGGGGTTTTTTTCAGGAAA
>NW_026470020.1:0-12169 GCF_026875155.1 Cherax quadricarinatus | reverse complement strand
ATTCTAATTCCAGAGCGTTGTTCTATTTAAATTATCTGGAGGACTCACCGACCGATAACTGTTGGCAGTTTAACCAGAGAACAGTCTTCTTCGTCAGAGAAATCAGAACAGTTGTCTACAGCATTACACCTCTGTTCCTTGGGAATACAATCACCATTAGTACAAGTAAATTCAGAATTATTACAGGCAGAGAGAGATAGCAAAATCATCTTATTTTCACGGTAATCACAAAGCTCTGCACCAATTGTCCAATTGTATTTACCCAATGGATATGATTTTACAGATGGTAATGACACAGTTGCCAAACGTTCATTCGTTATGATATTTTTTAATACCCAAATTCTCGGCTTAGACATGTATAATCATAAATCCATAATATCCGTGAAAAATATGGCTTACCATTGACGTGGCCAAGAATTTCGTAAAAGGTTTCCCTTTCCCGTTTTAGACATAAACCTCTCAACCGAAGAGTGCGGTTTAAGTTCTTGATGCATGGTACGCAGGTCTCGTAGTCTAATGAACACTTTTCATCATACAGAAGTCCATTATCTCGGCTCATGTAGGCACAATTCTCAGTCGTGTTTCCGTTCGGCTGTCTGTATTCAAAATGTACCTCTTTAACTGTTTCATTGTTAGAAATCTTCCGCCATACTCCTTCCTCGCCTTCATCTGTTAATCCGACCCAGAGGATAAGACCTGATGTGCACACGTCTGTAAACAGTAAAGACTTGTTGAACAGTTGTGTGTTTTCATCACGTGATGATGGACCAAACATGTCACTGCCGAGTCGCTGACACAGAATAAGAGATTCTTTGTGATTTCGATTCTCAGGGAAGATGACAAAGTCATTTGTTTTTTGGCACAATATGGAGAGCTTTTCATGCGAGACATTTGCACCAAATACTTCAACTTCATCCGTGTCTGAGGAGAAAACATTCCCACTCTCAAGCTTTATGCACTTTGCTATCTCCTCTACCTCAGTCTGATTCAAACTCCTGTTCCAGATGTTGACCTGAGCGATATGGCCACGGAATACCTGATCTTTCTCAAAGCCACCTCCTAACGTGTCTTGGTCTTGACCCAGGATAAGGGTAGAATTGAGGGGAAGCAATACTTCATCTGTTCTCAGTGGCCCTTGTATGAACTCAGCGCCATCAACGAAGGCTCGGTAATGTCCCAAAGTGAAGATGTGACAATAATGACTCCACTGATGAAGCAACAATTCTGTCTTGAAGTCCGGAAACCCTTGTTGGACAAAGCCATTGTAAGAGATACTGATCCTCTCGCCTATTCGATCTGAAGAAAATATTGAAAATTTATTACATTTCATTGAATTGCATCTTTATATAGACTTTTATTTATAATTTATAAACTTGGGGTACCAGGGGTTAATGAAAATGTGGAGCCTTTAATTCAGCTGTGTGTAGAAAGTGATTTGGTAATTAATACATATTTTATGAAAATGAGGATAAATAAATATACAATTTATGATACAGCACGTAATAAAAGAAGTTAGATTATGTATTGGTGGATAAAGGTTGATGGGCAGGCTTCAGGATGTGTATGTTTATAGAGGGGCAACTAATATATCGGATCATTATTTAGTTGTAGCTACAGTTAGGGTAAGAGGTAGATGGGACAAAAGGAAAATGGCAACAACAAGTAAGACAGAGGTGAAAGTGTATAAACTACGGGAGAAGGAAGTTAGGGTGAGATACAAGCAACTATTGGCAGAAAGGTGGGCTAGTGCAAGTATGAGTACTAGGGGGGTTGAAGAGGGTTGGAATAGTTTTAAAAATGCAGTATTAGAAAGTGGGGCAGAAGTTTGTGGTTATAGGAGGGTGGGTGCAGGATGAAAGAGAAGTGATTGGTGAAATGATGAAATAAAGGGTGTGATAAAAGAGAAAAAGGTAGCTTATGAGAAGTTTTTACAAATCAGAAGTGTTATAAGAAGAGCAGAGCATATGGACAGTAAAAGAAAAGTGAAGAGTTTGGGTGAGAGAGTGCAAAAATAGAGCAGATGATAGAGTGGGAGAAGCACTGTCAAGAAATTTTAATGAAAATAAGAGAAATTTTTGGAGATAAACAAGTTAAGAAAGTCTAGGGAACGAATGGAATTGTCAGTTAAAAACGGAGTAGGGGAATTAGTAGATGGGGAGCGGGAGGTATTGGGTAGATGGCGGGAATATTTTGAGGAACTTTTAATGTCGACAAAGAAAGGGAGGCGGTAATTTCATGCACTGGCCAGGGAGGTATACCATCTTTTAGGAGTGAAGAAGAGCAGGATGTGAGTGTGGGGGAGGTGCGTGAGGCATTACGTAGAATGAAAGAGGGTAAAGCAGCTGGAACTGATGGGATCATGACAGAAATGTTAAAAGCAGGGGGGGATATAGTGTTGGAGTGGTTGGTGTTTTTGTTTAATGAATGTATGAAAGAGGGGAAGGTACCTAGGGACTGGCACAGAGCATATATAGTTCCTTTATATAAAGGGAAGGGGACAAGGGATTGTAAAAATTATAGAGGAATAAGTTTACAGGAAAGGTGTACAGTAGGGTTATTATTGAAAAAAATAGAGGTAAGACAGAATGTAAGATTGCGGATGAGCTAGGGGGTTTCAGAGTGGGTAGGGAATGTGTAGATCAAGTGTTTACATTGAAGCAGATATGTGAACAGTATTTAGATAAAGGTAGGGAAGTTTTTATTGCATATATGGATTTAGAAAAGGCATATGATAGAGTGGATAAGGGAGCAATGTGGCAGATGTTGCAAGTATATGAAATAGGTAGTAAGTTTTTATGAGGATATTGAGGCTCAAGTTAGGGTGTGTAGAAGAGAGGGAGACTACTTCCTGTAAAAGTAGGGCTTAGACAGGGATGTGTAATGTCTCCATGGTTGTTTAATATATTTATGGATGGGGTTGTAAAATAAGTAAATGCTAGGGTGTTCGTGAGAGGGGTGGGATTAAATAATGGGGAATCAAATACAAAATGGGAATTGACACAGTTACTTTTTGCTGATGATACTGTGCATATGGAGATCCTAAAGAAAAGTTGCAAAGGTTAGTCGGCGAGTTTGGAAGAGTGTGTATAGGTAGAAAGTTGAAAGTAAACATAGAAAAGAGTAAGGTGATGAGGGTATACAAATGATTTAGATAAAGAAAAATTGGATATCAAACTGGAGAGGAGTATGGAAGAAGTGAATGTTTACAGACATTTGGAAGCTGACGTGTCAGCGGATGGATTTATGAAGGATGAGGTTAACCATATAAATGATGAAGGAAAAAAGGCGAGTGGTGCATTGAGGTATATGTGGAGACAAAAAAACGTTATCTATGAAGGCAAATGGAATGTATGAAAGTATAGTGGTATCAACACTTTTACATGGGTGTGAAGCATGGGTTGAAAATGCTGCAGCGAGGGAGGCTGTTGGAGGCAGTGGAGATGTCCTGTCTATGGGCGGTGTGCGGTGTAAATATTATGCAGAGAATTCGGAGTGTGGAAATTAGGAGAAGGTGTGGAGTTAATAAAAGTATTAGTCAGAGAACTGAAGAGGAGCTGTTGAGGTGGTTTGGTCATTTTAGAGAGAATGGATCAAAGTAGAATGACATGGAGAGAGAAGAAATCTGTAGGGGAAGGAAGGCAGGTAAGGGTCGTCCTCGTAAAGGTTGGGGGGAGGGGGGTAAAGGAGGTTTTGTGGGCGAGGGTCTTGGACTTCCAGCAAGCGTGCCTGAGCATGTTAGATAGGAGTGAATGGAGGCGAATGGTATTAAGACCTGATTACCTGTTCGAGTGTGTTCAGGGTAATATTTAGTGAAGGGATTCAGGGAAGCCTGTTATTTTTATAAAGCCGGACTTGATACTGGAAATGGGAAGTACAATGCCTGCACTTTAAAGAAGGGGTTTGGGATATTGGCAATTCGAGGAATATGTTATATATCTTTATACGTAAGTAGATATATAACGTCGGAATCGAAACGCTACCGGATTCCAGGATAATGAGTATGGAAAGAATGTGATAAAGGAGGACAGCATAACCTCGGGGCTGTTAGGGTACAAAGTTTAGTATGATTAATCATCCCCCAAGGGATAGAGAGGCTTATTTCCGTGATGGGAGGGCAGTATATGGTTTCAGGTGTCTGGGCACGACTTAATAATAATTGGGTGGGGTCTCCGAGTATCGTTTTTTTATGGATAATGAGTATGGAAAGAATGTGATAATGGGGGACAGCATAACCTCGGGCTGTCAGGGAACAAGTTTAATATGTTTAATCATCCCCAAGGGGATAGAGAGGCTTATTCCTGTGTATTACTAAGCAGAAAAGAGAGAGATATGATCACTTCTGACTCCCTAACTCCGCCGGGATAAATGCTTGGAAATGACTGTGATAGATGGAGGACAGTACATGGATCAGGTGTCTGGCTACGACTTAATATATCTCCGAGGGAGTGCCCGGCGAGGGAGAGTATAATGCCCTCCGCTCTGCAACTCAGTGAAGGTTGTTTCTGGCATACATCGGGAGATATTCTCTTCCGCTCGATCGTTTTTTATTCTTGCAACTGCTAGTTCTTTCCAACACTACCGGGTTCAAAGATAAAAGAGTATGGGAAAGAATGTGATAATGGGAAAAATTGGGTGTGATCCCCTAGTGAGTGTTGCCAGCCAGCCTGTGACTCAGCGGTACATCGGCATATTATCTGCCCGCACGCATGAGTTCTCTTCAGTATGCATCGTTTATTCTCGCGAGGACTAGTTCTTTCCAGGTGGGGAGGCTTAAGCAGTGAGAGAAAATGTTTGTATATATAGATAATTGCCCATAATTCTCATCTGGGTAACCCTTTTGCAGCCCTTGACCTCCCATCATCCGAGCAAACAGTGAAAGAGCTCTTCTGGGTGAATTGGCATATATTATCCGCTTGAACGATCTCAGGTGGGGAGAGGCTTAAGTGGTGTGATATTGGTTATATATTTGTTCAGACTAGAGAGGATAGTACTATATAGTTATATATAAATGAAAATAAAAAATAAAAAAAAAATTTGCTAACATTTTTTATTGATTTACATAAAAGTTTTTAGTGGTTAGACTGAATGACTGCGCGCCTCCTGTTCACCTTCTGCCAGGTTAATGATCTCCTTTTCAAAAATGATCTTCCCTTCGACTAAGGGCTGTTCCTTGATAGGAGCGACACCTTCCACCTTCACTCCCACAACAGCTGTTTCCTCTTCCCCCTCCTCCAGAGCGTCATCAAGGTCTGCTTCAAGGTCACCAGATTGTCCATCCGCAGCCCAGGGCAGCAGGTGTCTGCTTATTTTGTTACTAAGCAGATGAGTGACTTATATAAACAGTTCTGAATCTCAATGATTGTTAATTGACATAATTACCAGACTGCTCGCGAACACTGACTAGGTTAGTGACATATAATTGCCCATAAGTGCCACCCATGAGATAGTACAAAGAAGTGTCCTTTGCTTCAGCTGCCTGCCCCCCCCCTTCCCATGAACAAGGCGGTCTCCCACCTCGAGCACACTTGTGAGTACTGAGAATAGCTCAGTTTTCACGAAAGATTAGTATTATATATATACTTAATAAATAAAAATAAAAATTCAAAGTTTATGTTAGTATTTTTATTGAATTACATAGGCATAGGCAAAAGCTGAGCAAATTTTAGTGGTTAGACTGACTGGCTGCGCTCCTGGTCACCTCCCAGTTGCCGAGTGTTGTGCCCACCTGAATGTTATTTGAAGGTTCTTCCGTGTACATTGGCATATTAGAGGTAATACAAGGGGTGACATTCTACCTAGAATTAATTTGCAACATCTCAAACATTGTGGTAGACCCCTCGGGTGTGTGTATCAAAATGATACACACACAAAATTGGTAAGGTCCTCCATATAGGGTAAGTAGTTGTGGTGAAGGTAAGCCCTACAGGTACAACAAGATGAATCAAGATAAGTGAGGTGTGACGTCACTGACCATCAAGTAAACACGGTGGGCGTGACGTCATGGGTGTCCTCGTACGTGTCACTACCCTAAACTGTTGCGTCACGTTTTGTACATCCCCAGCCTCTACGGATAAACACCAAAATGGTAAAACGCTTTCACTCAAATGGTATAATAACCAAGGGTAACTCATTTTTTGTAAATGCGGGTAAACGCCTACTCGTGTCAAATGGTGAGCATAAATTGGTAGACACTTTCATCAATAGTAAGCATAGGAAAAATCAATGATAGACAATTTTTTTCTCTATTTCAATAACCAATTTTTTCTTGAGTCACAATTTCAATTATACACACAAATTCATTCATAACTTTCACTCATAACCCACAACAACATTTTGCTAATTCATCAAAAATATTTTCATTCATAACTTTTCACATTACCAAATCTTTATTCAACAAATTTTCACTTCTATATTTTCTCTAAAATATTCACTATACCTTTATTTTCAGTAAAATACCAAATAATTGCACTAAAAACTCTAATAAAATTCTCTCCATACCCCATCTCCTTGAATCCACATAGAGAGATTATTATTAATATAATCACGGGGAGCTCTGTACTCATAATTTTAAAACATGGGGAGCTCTGTACTCATAATCACGGGGAGCTCTGTACTCATAATATAATCACGGGAGCTCTGTACTCATAATATAATCACGGGGGGCTCTGTACTCATAATTTAATCATGGGGAGCTCTGTACTCATAATCACGGGGACTCTGTAAATCATAATATAATCACGAGGAGCTCTGTACTCATAACCAAGAACTTTCTCAATACCTTTTAAGAAACTCCAACAACACACTACAAGTCTTAACTTTCACAATTATTTCTCATTTCACAAGCACCACGTTGTACAAGCCCCCCAACATCTCACAACATCCCAACAAGTCTCACAAACTTTCACTTGTCTCATCCATCCACTTACATTTGTTTTTCACTCACAACCCACAAAGACACAACCCCCACAACATTTTACATACTTTTCTCATATCTGTTAAGAACCTCCAACAGGATACAATTTCTCCATTGTTTAGATAATAGAACAAAAAAAAATTCACACACGGTACATTCCCTACCTGAGACTCGAGATGATACCAGTTACAATTTACATTGCTTGGTGAGGTCACGGGACAGATGGTGTCAAGCAAGAAAGTGTGAGGTCACCTCACCTAACCACAATTATCTCAACCCACATTACCCACAATACCTGACTCAAATGGTATAACAATTTTTCTCGTTTTCGGGTAATAGAACAAAAATATAATACCCCCAATTTTTCTCGTTTTCATTACTAAATAAAAACGATTTGTTTACTCATAATGTTCACTATTTTTCTCGTTTTCAACAATAAATGAAAAGATATAACCAATGCACTCTCTGAGGGTTGCCTATGGTACATTCCCGATAAAACTGACACAAAAGCCCACATTACTTTGCTGAGCGAATTTGAATTACATTCTCGAGACTTAATGAGCATAACTCATCCCAGGGAGAGCCCTGAGACCGCTAACAGCCATCACATCTCCTCACAACACTAAATCATGCTCACCAACTCCATATCATATTTACCAACATCTAAGAACGCTTAAGACAGATTACTAAGATCATTATAATAACTTTAATCACTTAGAACAAGCCCACTAAATCATGATCACTTATGTCATGACAACCATAATCTAAGACACTGATAATCACAATCACCAACTCCATATTATATTTATCATTATCTAAGAACTCTTAGGACAAGGCACTAAGATCACTAAAAAACACACATTTTTATACACATACCCTCAAATCACTTTATCTAAGATCACCAAATACTAAACTCATTAAAAATCTAACATCATTATTAATAAGATCACTTTTTCACAAAAATCACGTTCACCAACTCCATATCAATGATTACTATTTATCTAAGAACATTTAGGACAAAGCACTAAGATCACTAAAACAACACACATTTTTAAACATTCCCTCAAATCACTATAACCAAGATCACCATTACTACGATCACAGATCACTTTCATTTTTATAAACATTTCAAAATCATCACTCTAACAATTTTTCTGCCGATAAATCTTCAATCTCATTACCTTACCTGCAGGAACTCACAACACCATCTATTAAAGTAGATTTTGTGATAACATTTGGGTTGAGATAATTGTGGTTAGGTGAGGTGACCTCGCACTTTCTTCCTTGACACCATCTGTCCCGTGACCTCACCAAGCAATGTAAATTGTAACTGGTATCATCTCGAGTCTCAGGTAGGGAATGTACCGTGTGTGAATTTTTTTTTGTTCTATTATCTAAACAATGGAGAAATTGTATCCTGTTGGAGGTTCTTAACAGATAATGAGAAAAGTATGTAAAATGTTGTGGGTGTTGTGTCTTTGTGGGTTGTGAGTGAAAAACAAATGTAAGTGGATGGATGAGACAAGTGAAAAGTTGTGGGATTGGGGGGATGTTGTGAATGTTGGGGACTTTTACAACGTGGGTGTGTGAAATGAGAAATAATTGTGAAAGTTAAGACTTGTATTTTTTGTTGGAGTTTTTTAAAAAGGTTTTAGAAAAGTTTTGGGTTAGAGTACGAGCCCTCGTGTTGTTTATGAGTACAGACTCCCCGTGAAAAATACAGAGCCCCCATGATTAAATTTGAGTACAGAGCCCCCGTGTTTAAATTTTATAAAGACAGAGCTCCCGTAATTAATTACAGGCTCCCCATGAAAAAAATTATAGACAAGCTCCCGTGTTATATTATATACAGAGCTCCCCCGTGATTACATTAAAGAGTACAGAGCCCCCGGATTATGAGTACAGGCCCCCCGGAAATTATATTATGAGTACGAGCTCCCGTGATTATATAGATACAGACCCCCGTATTATATTAGAGTGCAGAGTCCCCGTGATTATATTTGAGGCAGAGCCCCCGTGTTATGATACAGAGCTCCCTGGATTATTTACGAGTACAGAGCCCCATTGTTAATACAGACTCCCCGTGTTTTTGATACAGAGCCCCCCGGATTATATTAAGGTACGATCCCTGTGATTATTTTAAAATTTACAGAGCCCCCAAATTTTAATTTGATACAGAGCCCCCCGTGAATTTAGAGAACAACTCCCCGTGATTTGAGACAGAGCTCCCCTGTTTAAATTTTAAAAGATTCAGAGCCCCCCGTGATATATTAGAGACAGAGCCCCCCTATTATGATACAGAGCTCCCCGTGATTCGATACAGAGCTCCCCGTGATTATATTATAGACAGAGCTCCCTGGTTTATTTTATGAGTACAGAGCCCCCCGTGATTATATTATGAGTACAGAGCCCCCCCGTTTTATATTATGATACAGAGCTCCCCGTGATTAGAGTACGGGGTCCCCGTGATTATATTATGATACAGAGCCCCCCGTATTATTTTATGAGTACAGACTCCCCTTTTAAATTTTATGGAAAAAAAGCCCCATGTTTATATATGATACAGATCCCCGTGATTATATTATAATACAGAGCCCCCGTGTTTGGACAGGCTCCCCATGATTATATTATGAGTACAGAGCTCCCCGTGATTATATTATGAGTACAGAGCTCCCCGTGATTATGAGTACAGAGCTCCCCGTGATTATGAGTACAGAGCTCCCCATGATTAATTATGAGTACAGAGCTCCCCGTGATTATATTATGAGTACAGAGCTCCCCGTGATTATATTATGAGTACAGAGCTCCCCGTGATTATGGAGTACAGAGCTCCCCATGATTAATATATGAGTACAGAGCTCCCCGTGATTATATTATGAGTACAGAGCTCCCCGTGATTATATTATGAGTACAGAGCTCCCCGTGATTATATTATGAGTACAGAGCTCCCCGTGATTATGAGTACAGAGCTCCCCATGATTATATTATGAGTACAGAGCTCCCCGTGATTATATTATGAGTACAGAGCTCCCCATGATTATATTATGAGTACAGAGCTCCCCGTGATTATATTAATAATAATCTCTCTATGTGGATTCAAGGAGATGGGGTATGGAGAGAATTTTATTAGAGTTTTAGTGCAATTATTTGGTATTTTACTGAAAATAAAGGTATAGTGAATATTTTAGAGAAAATATAGAAGTGAAAATTTGTTGAATAAAGATTTGGTAATGTGAAAAGTTATGAATGAAAAATATTTTTGATGAATTAGCAAAATGTTGTTGTGGATTATGAGTGAAAAGTTATGAATGAATTTGTGTGTATAATTGAAATTGTGACTCAAGAAAAAATTGGTTATTGAAATAGAGAAAAAAAATTGTCTATCATTGATTGTCTATGCTTACTATTGACTGAAAGTGTCTACCAATTGTATGCTCACCATTTGACACGAGTAGGCGTTTACCAGCATTACAAAAATGAGTTACCCTTGGTTATTATACCATTTGAGTGAAAGCGTCTACCATTTTGTGTTTATCCGTAGAGGCTGGGGATGTACAAAACGTGACGCAACAGTTAGGGTAGTGACACGTACGAGGACACCCATGACGTCACGCCCACCTGTGTTTACTTGATGGTCAGTGACGTCACACCTCACTTATCTTGATTCATCTTGTTGTACCTGTAGGGACTTACCTTCACCACACTACTTACCCTATATGGAGGACCTTACCAATTATGTGTGTGTATCATTTTGATACACACACCCGAGTGTCTACCACAATGTTTGAGATGTTGCAATTAATTCTAGGTAGAATGTCACCACTTGTATTACCTCTAATATGCCAATGTACACGGAAGAACCTTCACTAACATTCATGTGGGCAGCAACACTCGGCAACTGGGAGGTGACCAGGAGCGCAGCCAGTCAGTCTAACCACTAAAATTTGCTCAGCTTTTTGCCCTATGCCTATGTAATTCAATAAAAATACTAACATAAACTTTGAATTTTTATTTTTATTTATTAAGTATAAAATATAATACTAATCTTTCGTGAAAATGAGCTATTCTCAGTACTCACAAAGTGTGCTCGAGGTGGGGGACCGCCTTGTTCATGGGAAGGATGGGGGGGGGCAGGCAGCTGAAGCAAAGGACACTTCTTTGTACTATCTCATGGGTGGCACTTATGGGCAATTATATGTCACTAACCTAGTCAGTGTTCGCGAGCAGTCTGGTAATTATGTCAATTAACAATCATTTAGATTCAGAACTGTTTATATAAGTCACTCATCTGCTTAGTAACAAAATAAGCAGACACCTGCTGCCCTGGGCTGCGGATGGACAATCTGGTGACCTTGAAGCAGACCTTGATGACGCTCTGGAGGAGGGGGAAGAGGAAACAGCTGTTGTGGGAGTGAAGGTGGAAGGTGTCGCTCCTATCAAGGAACAGCCCTTAGTCGAAGGGAAGATCATTTTTGAAAAGGAGATCATTAACCTGGCAGAAGGTGAACAGGAGGCGCGCAGTCATTCAGTCTAACCACTAAAAACTTTTATGTAAATCAATAAAAAATGTTAGCAAATTTTTATTTTTATTTTTATTTTCATTTATATATAACTATATAGTACTATCCTCTCTAGTCTGAACAAATATATAACCAATATCACACCACTTAAGCCTCTCCCCACCTGAGATCGTTCAAGCGGATAATATATGCCAATTCACCCAGAAGAGCTCTTTCACTGTTGCTCGGATGGATGGGAGGTCAAGGGCTGCAAAAGGGTTACCCAGATGAGAATTATGGGCAATTATCTATATATACAAACATTTTCTCTCACTGCTTAAGCCTCCCCACCTGGAAAGAACTAGTCCTCGCGAGAATAAACGATGCATACTGAAGAGAACTCATGCGTGCGGGCAGATAATATGCCGATGTACCGCTGAGTCACAGGCTGGCTGGCAACACTCACTAGGGGATCACACCCAATTTTTCCCATTATCACATTCTTTCCCATACTCTTTTATCTTTGAACCCGGTAGTGTTGGAAAGAACTAGCAGTTGCAAGAATAAAAAACGATACGAGCGGAAGAGAAATATCTCCCGATGTCGCTAGGAACAACCTTCACTGAGTTGCAGAGCGGAGGGCATTATACTCTCCCTCGCCGGGCACTCCCTTGGAGATATTAAGTCGTAGCCAGACACCTGAATCCATGTACTGTCCTCCCATCTATCACAGTCATTTTCCAAACATTTATCCCCT
>NW_026470019.1:0-12512 GCF_026875155.1 Cherax quadricarinatus | reverse complement strand
TTCTATTATCATTGGTTAGGCCTCATTTAGACTATGCTGCTCAGTTCTGGTCACCGTATTACAGAATGGATATAAATGCTCTGGAAAACGTACAAAGTAGGATGACAAAGATGACTCCATGTATCAGAAATCTTCCCTATGAGGATAGACTGAGGGCCCTGAATCTGCACTCTCTCGAAAGGCGTAGAATTAGGGGGGATATGATCGAGGTGTATAAATGGAAAAGAGGAATAAATAAAGGGGATGTAAATAGTGTGCTGAAAATTTCCAGCCAAGACAGGACTCGCAGCAATGGTTTCAAGTTGGAAAAATTCAGATTCAGGAAGGATATAGGAAAGCACTGGTTTGGTAATAGAGTTGTGGATGAGTGGAACAAGCTCCCGAGTACAGTTATTGAGGCTAAAACGTTGTGTTGTTTTAAAAATAGGTTAGATAAATACATGAGTGGGTGTGGGTGGGTGTGAGTTGGACCTGACTAGCTTGTGCTGCTGGGTCTGGTACAGTGCTCCATCCTTGAGTGGGAATGACCAGATTGGGTGGGGCATTGGGATAATCCGGGGGGGTCATTGGTCTAATCCGGGGGGGGGACATGGACCTGCTCCGCATGGGTCAGTAGGCCTGTTGCAGTGTTCCTTCTTTCTTATGTTCTTATGGTCTTATGGGTGGGTGTGAGAGGGTGTAAAATGGACCTGACTAGCTACTAGGTCGGATGCAGTGCTAATCCCTTAAGTGATGTGTCTGACCTCACTAGGTCAAGGCATTGGCTTAAGCCGGTGGGGAGTATTGGAGCTGCCTCACAAAGACCAGTAGACCTGTTGCAGTGTTCCTTATTTCTTATGATATTATGTTCTTATGAGGGCAATATTCTATTAGTGGGATGGATCTGTGAAGGACCTGCCTAGTATGGGCCAACAGGCCTGCTGCAGTGTTTCTCCTTTCTTACGTTCTTATGTAAAATCTTCGTTTATAACTTTCTTTTGCCTTAAGAAACACTGAATTTCTTCGATTCGAATTTGAAGGTTATTACAAAACCAACAATAAATGGTCTATTTAATCAAGGTTCAATTTCAATTCAGTACAGGAGTAAAACATTAATGGTTTAGCTGACAATTAACTAAATTCTCTGTAGACTTGAATCTAGGTCTAGGATAATCCTGTTTCTAGGATAAACACATGCACATCAACTACAGATTAAGAATCGCGAATAAGTGAATTAGTGTAGAGCATTAAATCAATGCATTCTAAGTCGTCACTCTAAGTCGAGACAATTCAAAATTAATTAAAAATAATTCACTGTTGAAATTTTTTTCCTCGTGTTTGTTGTAGCGTTTATATAAACTCATAGACACATATTAATGGAAGTCACAGACGTTATTCTTCAATGTTAATTCGCATAACAGAAAAATAATTAATGCTAATTTTTTTTGGATAAAAAAATCTTTTAAAACGGCTGAAGAAAAGTGTATCAAAACTGACATATTTTTGACTTATATTATTTTGAAGGTTCGCTTAGTTTTCAGCTGGATGTTTAAAAATATTAGAAATCCAGAACACAATGACATTTTAAAATAAAAATAATAAAATCAGTCAAAAAAAACACAACAAAACTTCTTAAAATGAAGTTGACCGGAAGAGTCATTCTCCAGGTATCACATAGTAACAAATATTTGACCAGGGTATTTAACTTTGTCTATTGGTCTTCCATACATGAAAAGAGTCCCATGAAAGTTGCACTAAATGCACTACACGAAACTAGAAAATTTGAAGCAAATCGAATCACTCATTCTCCAGATATAAATGAGAATTTTGAAAAAAGGGGGAAAAAATATAGTTTTATCATTTATCTTCTATATATTTTTTCTAGAATCTGTAAGAAAAATATGAAAGCTTTATATAATTTTCACTACACTCCATGTCATTTAACTACCTTATCTTCACTACACATCACTCAACTACCTTGTCTTCACCCGTAAACACACATCAATCCATTATCTTTAACAAGAGGTACGATTAAGCTCTTGGAGCAGGGAGTGGACCTAGTAGCGACAACCAAAAAGGCGGGGCTAGGAGATTGGACTCGACCTTTAACGCCACAAATAGGTGAGTATACCCTCTTTTGTTTGAGAATCCTAAATTCTATTTAATACTCGTTTAGTTAAGCGATGAACCTAGTCATGTTCCTGGAGGCCTTCGTAAGAGGGAAGAACAGCCGATTATAAGACCTTCAAACTGGTTTACCATAACAGCAGTTTCCGTTCTACCACTGTCAGGGTTAGGACTTCTTCTTCTTCTTCTTCTTATGACCAGAGCTTTGGTAAGATTGGTAAGGAAGAAGAAATGGGTAAGGTAGAAATATTGGAAAAGGGTGGGATGGGGGGGGAGAGGTAGGATATAAAAGGTAAGTGGCCCAACCACTTTGGTGTAATTTAAAAAGTGTATGTGAAATAATCAGAGTCACATAGATATAACAGATATATAAGTACATGACTCTGAATTTGGGAGTAATTATACAAGTTGCAACTGCCTTTTTTTGCGATTGCACAAAAGGATATTTAAGCGACAATGAAGACAATTTCTTGGCCCGTTTTTAAAGAATTACTTGACAATGGCTTCTTACAGGTGGTGTCCTGCCATAGTAAATTAGCATATTTTTACAGTAGAATGTTATATAAAATGTCTCCCTAATTGGGGGCGATGATTTTCTCAGTAAACATAGAAGGGTTCTGGTGTTACCCAATCATCTTCATCTTCAGGGAGGTTGCTCAATATCATTGGTCGATGGTAATTTATCTTTACGGATAAAACGACGGACCCTCTGTGGGAGAGTCATTCTTTGAGTCCTGTGAGGAGGAGTATTGATGACTTAATCCGGGGTATTTTCAACTTGTAGAGGATGTTCTCTATCGGCATTTAGAGTTTTTTCCCTTTGCATAGAGTTGTTTCTTTTTCAGGATGCCCAAAGGGGCTTTTTTTAAAGGGGGCGTAAAAACTTGTTGTACGTGTAAATCTCCCTTTTTAAAAATTTGTCTTCCTCCTGGTGCCCGTAATGAACCCGGAAGCCTATTCTGGACACTTTTGCAACCGTAGCATTTTGGTCTTGGGTTGGGTTAATTCATTGGGAAAAAACAGGGATTTCAAAGTATAGGTCTTTTTTATCATTTTATACGATTTTTTTTGAAATGTGAGGGGCTTGTTTAAAATCGAAAGAGACTGCTAAGCCCCGGCTTTTTTTATGTTAAATTTTTTTTATTAAAAGGATGTTGAGGGGGAGCCTGTCTTTTTCATTTCCCCAAGATCTTGTTGGGGTTTTCTAATGGTTTCAGGTTTTCCTCTGATGAGATCCCCCCTTTTTTCTTAGAGGTTGATGCAAAACATCCTATCGTGCTAACAAGGACCTTGTCGGGGATTAGTCTTTAATTCCCCTTTTTTTTTCCCAATTAGATGTTCGACGAAGTTCAAATTCATTTTTCTTTGACTCTCTCAAAACTTGTTTTTTTCCCTTTTACCGGAATTGATGAGACGACATGGATAAAATCTGAAAAACCCCTTAAAAAAAAACTACAATCCATTTAGAAATAACGGATCTTCATAACTTTAAAAATTCCAATGATTTTTAAAAAGCTGTTATATACCACACTTGTCTCCAATTACTTCTAGGGAGCGAAAAAATTCCCATCTTTTGAATCTCATAAAGTAAAAGATTCAAATGGGTTTTAAAGTGATTTAGTGTCTGAGAAAATTTAAAAAAAAATATGCAAACCCTATGAAAGAAAAAATCAGAACAAGTGACTGTTAAATGCAAGATTAAATAAAAAACAAAAATGAAAATTTAAAAAAAAGGAATAAAATTTTTTTATTTTACTATTATATTATATAATGTAATTTTTTTATAAACGAAAAGTAGACGGAAGGATCAAACCTTTTGGCCCCGAGAGAAACCCATTTAAAACAGATTACCTTTTTTAATCTAAGGGACCACAGTTCCCGAGCCTTCCCCCACCGTTTTTTTTTTTTTTTTCCCGACAGTCATTTATTAAAACCCTTAAAATTTGATTTTTCATATTAATAATGGTAAATTACCCTAACCAGTTAAAAATAAAGAAACGGTAAAAATAGTGGGTTTGGCTGTAATATGAAAAAGCGTCTGGAAAGACGTGATGGGGTAAAAATGATGTTTGCAAGTGTTTCTTATTTTTTCGGGTGAACCTACCTCGGGGGGAAAAACGGCCCATGTTTTAATTTTAAAAAATAAAATATTATAAAAAATTATAACTCGGAACAGTTAATCAGTGCCCTTTTTACACATTTAAAGGGGTGTATAAAGGTATGAAAAGAGGCAGGCAGTGGTAACCCCAACGAAACAATAAAAATATCTGTGATTTTTGGGGAAAAAATTCCCAATAAAACGTGACTCAAGGGCCCCAAATTTAAAAAATTTTAAAAAAAACGGGGACGGGCCACTCTGGCAATGAGCTAAATCCTTGAGGAAGTGACACAATTGGGCCATAAATTTTTTAGTTTAACCTAGGTTTTCCATTTAATTTTAATTCTGATCAGAAGATATGTCCTTTTTTTATGGAAACTAATTTGTTTAAATTTAAAAGTTATATACGAAGGGCCAAAAAAATTCTCCTTTTTAGGTTGAAAATTTTTGTTTTTGGGACCTAGCCCTTAAAAATTTCATCAGAGTAAAAAACAAATTTGGCCACAAAATGGCGAAAAAACCAACGTCAAAAAACCTGGGATTGATCATGTCGGGGGAAATTCTCACCTTAAAAGGACCAAAACCTTTGTATAAATTCGCATCTGCTAAAAAAATGACGGAAAGGGATAATGAAAACCCTTTTCAAAACGAGGGATGCCAACCCCCATGATGACACTCTTCAGGTAAATTTTTTCTATCAGGCGGGAAAAATTTTGCTCCCACACAAACCCGCCCTTTCCCAAGGCAGGTGAAATTTTTTGCCCCCTAAAAAATGTACAGAAAAACCTTCAGGGGCGCGTTTAAAGGAGATAAAAAACACCTCAATTACGGGGGAGCGTTGAGGTTCCGGGGCCCCTTAGTTCCCGGGAAACGCAGGCGGGGGGAGATACATGATTATAAAACACCTGGGAAAATCCAAAGAGGGCTAGTCCCCCGAACTTGCAAAAAAAAAATCACCCCCACTACGAAAGAAAAAGACTTGGCAAAACGATGCAACACCCCCCCAATTGAAAACCCCGGGGTTTTCACTAGCACGTTAAGAAAACCCATACAATAGTTCAGGGGGCCCGGGGACTGTTAAATTTTCCTCCCAGCATACGAAAAAGGGGGTTTCCCAACAGACCCCGGGCAGCCCTTCAAGCTGGCACGGGAAAAGCACCTAAAGTGGGTTCCTGACCCAACCCGGGGCTTGGCTGTACTTTGGGAAATTGGTGCACCGCAGTAACAGCCGGTTTGGTCGGCTCTGATCCCCAGGGGGGCCCCGGTCACAGCCCGGGGCCGGGGGGGCGTTGCCCCCCGGAACTTCCCAGGAAAAACTCCAGCCCCTACTTTTTTTTATTCATTTTTTATACAAAATAACAAGGGAAAATACAAGTGTGAATTAAATTTGTAATTTGCTTGGGTAAGGGGGGGCCCGAAACGTGTCATGAACTTCTCTTTGCTATTGGGGGTTTTAATTTTTTGTGTTGTTCCAGTAACGGTTTGTGCCTTTTTGGTTGTTTTTTTAAGTTTAAACCCAATTTTGCGCCCGTAAAAATACATTAATCATAAATTTTTAACAAATGAGAAGGGTTTTGGTTTAAAGTGAAATAAATGCACCATGCAGGGATTTTTCTTCGAAAAGGGGCTAAAAACCCTGGGTTAAAAACGTCACTTCCCAACATTTCCCCCCGGCTGACCGGTCTAAACTCAGTTTAAACCCTTTTTCGGGTGTTACTAAAAAAAAAGCAATATATAATTTAGTTAAATTGTCGTGATGTTTTGTTTTGTTTTTAATGCTTAAGAAAAAAATTGCAAAAAAAATTAATTGTATTTTTTAAATTTAAAAATTTTGGGATACGGGTTTTTATTTTTTTAAAAAATTATTGTTCTAGTTCCCATTTTTTTTTTAAGAAGAGAGTAACACAAGATTTCCAGACCAAAACTGGGATAAAAGTTTAAACTGCAAAAACGGGCATAGAGGACCCCTTGTTATACAAAATTCTTTTGGGGGAAACCTAGGTTTTTTTCCCCAGGGTGCGCCCCACAGTGCCCGACAAAGCCGGGGCCCCTACTTAATGTTAGATGAACAGGGACGGGCAGGTGTTTCCACTCATTCGGGGATCGAACACAGTTTCTCAAATTTTTTTAAATTTTTAAAGGGTTAAAAATTAAATACTTAATTAATAAGTGAATTTTTTCACTACGCATTTTTAAATCCATAACTTTAAGGTTGAAAAATGTCCAAAAAACTACAAACGTGTTAATTTCTCAAATCACTCCCATTTTTGGGGGGGGGGGAATGGAATGAGCAGGGCACCCCTCACATAAACCAATTCGTCTCAATGCAAGGGGTTTAAAACTGTTTTAGTTTTCAATTGAGTGGGCTAATTTTAGATTTTTGCCCACCTACCACAAAGGGGCACTTTGCCCTGCGCTTCTCTGGGGGTTTTCCCCCCTATTTTCCCTCAGTGAAGGTGATTATTAACTCAGGGGCTGCCACCCACGCAATCGTAATTTTAAATTTTTTCGAAAGATTGTCCCCCATCGCTCTTGGGTGTGTAAGACCCCATTGCCCCGACGTTTCCCCAGTAACCTAGAGCAGTTGGGGGTGGAGGGTTTTTGTGTCTCTGTTTTACCCCGCTGGGAAATTACTGGTGTTAAGATGGCGGTTTGGTTTTATCGCAGGGCCATTAATACTATTTGGGATTTTAACTACTTCGAGGTGCGATTACACCTTTGTTCAGCCCCCAAAAACTCTTACCCAAAAAATCAGGGAAAACATACGGCTACAAGATGGTGAATTTTATGGGGTAACGCGAACGGGCGCAAAAGAGTATTTGTGAAACTGCTTGTGCGACCAGGGTTTTGAATCGGGGTTACGGGGCTTTTTAAGAGGGGTGTTTTTTTACGTTCCGGGTGCTGTGCGGGGGGGACTGGTGGGGCGTGTTTTCGAATTATACTTTGGGAAAAATTTGGGGAAATTCCCCTTCGAGGCAAAAAGGAAACGACATTTAAAAGTATTTGAGAAATAAGGAAAATGTGCATTCCCGCCCAGCAGGGTAAGTGGATAAAGGGTGCCTACGCAGGTATGCCCGGGAAAGGTTTTAATTTAGCCCTTTTGTTTTATCTTCAAGATTTTGGGGCACAGGGAATGGTTTTTAACCGGCAGCGGCGTACGTGTCCCCATTTGTGGGGAGTAAGAACCCAAAGCGGCGGATGCGAAAAAAAACAGACCGTGGGCCAAACCCCGTGCAAAAAAGTTTGGGCCCCCGTCACAAAGGATGAAGGTGAGCATCGTTCGTTTTGAGGGAGGGGCCCTGGTCGTTTGTGGAAAATGAGATGGGGGAAAAAAAAGGGTTTTCGAAAATGAGAGTGGGGTCCTCCCCCTTTGCTCCCTGCAAACCGAGTCGTTGCCGATCCATTTTGTTGTTAGGTAATTTTATACCATTTTTAAAGTTCGATACCATCTGTTTGGGTTGGTACCCCCGGGATGACGTGTTGAGTATAGGGGAGGATTTTTTGAAAGAAGTTTTTTAAAGGGCCCTTTTCCCCCGCAAGTGGGGGAAGTTCGGTCTCCGGAAGGGCGTACTGGGACTTTCTGAGTCGGAAATTTTTCAACAATAAGGAAACCCGCAGAAGGCGGGCGAAAACTGGGGCACGGGAGACTTCAACCCCTTTTGAGGTGGATGTTTAGGTAAAAACCCTGAGGCTTCCTCGGATCTTTACATGGGGGATTAAAAAACGTTTTCCCAGGGGAAAAAAGGGACAAAGTCCCGATTTGGATGACGTAATTTACCCCCGGCACAGAGGACTGGAAAAAAAAATAGAGGATGGGGAGGGGGGGGCGGGGGGGGGGGGGGTCATGAGGGACGCCCCTCGCAAGAAGGAAGGCGAAATTGGGAAAAGGAAATGTAAAAAAGCACATAGACATAACAAATCAAATGGTGAACCACGGGGGGGAGAAGAGGAAAGGGTGGAAAATAAAAAAGGCCTTAGGTGTAAAGACTGCTAATGTTAACGGTTTAAGGTTTTGTAGCTAAAAGAGGAATTTGGTTTAGCATTTTTTTAGCAAAATAGAATTGATGTTTTGTTCCTTTAAAAAAAACCAATTTCAAAGAAGGAGAAAGGGTTTCAGGTTTCGGGGTTTTCCCGTACTGACCCTGCCAACTAATTTTCCCTTTTAAAGGGGGTGTGGGTCTTTTAATAAAAGAGACGGGGCCCGTTTTTTGTTGCGAGATTTAGGGGGGGGGGGGGGGGGGTTTTTTTGCAGAGATGGGGGGGGGTGGGGGGAGGGGGGTTTTTCAGAGATGTGAGGGGGGTGGGGGGGGGGTGTTTCAAGGGTGTGAGGGGGGTGGGGGGAAAGGGGGTTTTCAGGGGATTTTTGAGGGGGGGGGGGGGAGGGTGTTGCAGGGATTTTGAGGGGGGGGGGGGGGAGGGTGTTTCAGAGATTGAGGGGGGTGGGGGGGGGGTTTTGCGAGATGTGAGGGGGGGGGGGGAGGGTGTTGCAGGAATGTGGGGGGGTTTGGGGGGGGGGGTTGTTTTTTTGAGAAAGTGAGGGGGGTGGGGGGAGGGTGTTGGAGATGTGGAAAGGGGGGGGGGGGGGGGGGGTTGGGAGAGATGTGAGGGGGGTGGGGGGGGGGGTTTTTGCAAAAGATGTGGGGGGGGTTTGGGGGAGGGTGTTTTAAAATGGGTTTGGGCTTGGGTGGGGGAAAGGCCCTGTTTCCTTGGGAAGTGTCTATGCCCCGCGGAGAAGACCGAAGGTTCGAAAAGGATTTTGTGTGTGAGGCCCCTTTTTTTTTTTTTGGGGTTTTCTTCCCGGGAAATAGCGATAGTGGGGGGTGGGCTGGAACTGTGTCATAAGGGGGCGGCCCGACGTCGAACCCAAAGGGGCTGGGCATTTTTTCTGCACCCCTCAGAGATTTATTGAGGATGTTAAAAAAACATAAGGGAAAGTAGGAACCCCTGCAGAAGGCCTACTGGGGCCCCTGCGAGGGGAGGTCCTTTCCAAAAAGGGCACTACCTAAAACTACTCAAGAAAAAACTCCCCTACCCCAAAACCAACCCTTCAAACCCCGCCCCCCCACTATAATTTTTCCCCTCTTTTTAAAGCTAACCCCCAAAGGGCCCCACCTCTATCACCCCCCTGGGAAGGTGTTCCACCATCTACAACTCTGTTAGAAAACCAATAACCCTTTCCTTTTCCCTTTTTAAATCTAAAATTTTTCCAATTAAATCCATTATTCCTGGTTCTTTTCCCGGGGTTTTTTGAAACCCCCCCCAGTACTTTATTTAAAACTCCCTTGTTTATGCCCCTCATCCCCTTATAAAACTTTTTAAAGTTTTCTCCCCTCATTCTAGCCCCTCCAGAGAGTGGAGATTTAAGGCTTTAATTTTATCTTCAAAACGGGAGGTTCCTTAACAAATAAATCATTTTAAATCCTTTTTTCTCCCATGTTCTCTAATGAGTCTATATCCATCCTGTTGTAAGGGGGCCAAAACTGAGCAGCATAATCTAAATGAGGCCTCACTAGTGATGTATAGAGCTGCAAAATAACTTTTGGACTTCTGTTACTTATACTTCTTGAGATAAATCCAAGTATTCTGTTGGCCTTGTTGCGCACACTAAGGCACTGTTGTCTTGGCTTTAGATTTCTGCTCACCATGACTCCCAAGTCCTTTTCACATTCTGTATGATCAAGCTCTACTTCACCTAGATTATAGCTTAGAGGGTTATTTTCATTACCAATGGCTAGTACCTTACACTTATCGACATTGAACTTCATCTGCCATTTTTCAGACCAGGACATTAATTTGTCCAAATCCTCCTGGAGTTCATTGTTATCCTCCTCAGAGTGAATTATACGGCCTATCTTTGCATCATCAGCAAACTTACTCATGTCACTCGTAATCCCTTCATCAAGGTCATTAATGTAAATTATGAACAAGAGAGGGCCTAAAACTGATCCTTGTGGAACGCCACTAGTGACTAATCCCCATTCAGATTTCACTCCATTTATGGTAACTCTCTGCTTTCTATTGGTAAGCCATGCCTCAATCCATGCTAGAACTTTACCTCCTATACCATGAGCTGCCACTTTTTTCAAGAGTCTCCTGTGAGGTACTCTATCGAAGGCTTTACTAAAATCCAAATAAACAATATCATATTCCTTGTCACTGTCAACTGCCTCAAATGTTCTATTGAAGAACGTCAGCAAGTTTGTCAGGCAGGAACGACCTCTCGTGAATCACATGCTGAGATTCATTTATCAAGTTATGCTCTTCAAGGTGACTTCTAATAATGTCAGCTATAATTGATTCTAATAACTTGCCCACTATAGATGTCAGGCTTATTGGACGGTAATTTGAAGGAACGGACTTATTCCCTGATTTGAATATAGGAACCACATTAGCCATCTTCCACAACTCTGGCACAACACCGGTAAGGATGGACGCATTAAACACACTCGTTAATGGCTGACTAAGGTCCATCTTGCATTCCTTAAGTACCCTGGAAAACAACTCATCGGGTCCAGGGGACTTATTTTGCTTCAGTTTGTCTATCTGTTTAATAACCATGTCCCTCTGGGGAATGTATATACTCTGGGCATGATGTATATTATTAAGAAAACAATCATAAAAGCAGAGCCCTTCATAATCATAAGTATGATCATCGCCAATAAAATCATTAGCTAGATAACCCCAATCAAGATTAGACAGATGTTCCCTAAGTCCATTATAATGGGCAGAACGGAAATCAGGGATTTTTACTATATTATCATTATTCTTGCATTCCCAGTTAATGCTAAAAGTGATGGATTTGTGATCACTTGCGCCAAGCTCTTCAGTGATCTCCAGATTATTCACGAGTGTTTCCTTATTTGACAAGACTAGGTCTAGCAAATTATCACCCCTGGTAGGCTCTGTCACGCTCTGCTTCAGAAAACAGTCCTGAACTGTTTCCATAAAGTCACTGGACTCTAGATTACCTGTCAAAGAATTCCAGTCAATTTGACTAAAGTTAAAGTCCCCTACTATGACTATGTTATTGTGTCTAGAAGCCCTAACAATTTCGTCCCAAAGAAGTCTCCCTCTATCGTGATCCAAGCCTGGAGGTCGGTATATTACACCTAGAATTAGTTTTTCTTGACCCTCTACAAACTCTACCCAAACAGATTCTGTTACTGTTCCATCTATTTTTATACCTGTTTTTATGCAACAATTAATATTTTCTCGAACATATAATGCAACTCCTCCCCCCTTCCCATTACATCTATCCACATTGAACAACTTAAGTCCCTGAATATTACCTCAGCAGTCATATCCGACTCTTTAAATCATACACGTTTCAGTTAATGCAATGATATCAAAGTTCCCAGCACATGCTACCAAACGTAGTTCATTAATTTTATTTCTTGCACTTCGACTGTTAGCATAAAATACCATCATATGTTTTTTCTCCTGCACATTTTTCCTATTGATCTTTGTTTTTACACAATTTCTGAAATTATCATTACCCAGAGTTACTCCATGACAGTTACTATTAAGATTCTTAATATCAGAGCGTAAGTCAATATATCCATACTCATTATTTATCATTTTTAAACCCATACCTCTAACTAATCCTAGTTTAAAGTCCTAACAACCCCCTCAACTGAGTTAGCAAGAAAACCCACACCTGCCCTGGATAAGTGAACCCCATCCCTGGCATATATGTCATTTCGGCCATAGAAGTTGTCCCAGTTGTCAATGAATGGTACTGCATTATCCTTAGTGTTTATCCAGCCAACAATTAATACCAATTGCTCTGGACAACCATTCATTACCAACACCTCTTCTTGGCAAAATGCCACATATAACAGGGCGCCACCCTTCTTCCTAATTATGTCTATAGCTGTCCTGAACTTTCTAACTAAATCCTCACTTCTACGCTTGCCTACATCATTGCCTCCAGCACTGAGGCAAATAATAGGATTGATCCCATTACGTTCATGATGTTGTCAAGCGGCTAACAATGTCCTCCATCCCAGCCCAGGAAAGCAAACCTCTGTCTCCTACTCCTGTCCTTCAAGCAGAACGCCCTATCCATGTATCTAACCTGGCTATCCCCAACAACAACAATATTCTTACCTTCCTTGTTGTCTTTCGTCGTGACGGTCCCAGTAGTCGACTCACATTCGTCTGGTAGCACCGAGAATGCGTTGGAGGTTTCCACAAGAGTTTCCACAGCAGTCTCTTTCTTCTTCTCGTTTCTGGCTTTCCATTCGTCTTCTTGATCGTCAACTTCGTCGTCCCTATGCCCCCCCACTGCCAACCCCTTTTTACCTAA
>NW_026470018.1:0-10976 GCF_026875155.1 Cherax quadricarinatus | reverse complement strand
GTGCGTGTACTTAGTCAGTGGGGGACGTGTACTTAGCTCAGTGGTGACTTTGTACTTAGCTTGTGAAGACCTGTTTGTGTGCTCTTGAGTGGTGACCTGTACTTTGAGTGCTGACCTATATTAACTCTGTGAAGAAGTGTCTTGTTTGCTCCCTGGACTGAACCAAGATGCCCTCCATCGAGCAACTTTACCAGCAACTTATGGAAGAATTGAGGGCAGCGAGGATGGAGATACGGCGATTGACCGAGGAAAACAAGAGGATTCGTAGTAGTCCTCCTGTTTCGAGTCCTCAGGTCAAGAAGGGATCGTGGTCAGTGGTTGGACAGCAGGGGACGACGAAGTTGACGATCAAGAAGACGAATGGAAAGCCAGAAACGATGAAGAAGAAAGAGACTGCTGTGGAAACTCCCGTGGAAACCTCCAACGCATTCTCGGTGCTACCCGACGAATGTGAGTCTACTACTGGGATCGTCACGACGAACGACAACAAGGAAGGTAAGAATATTGTTGTTGTTGGGGATAGCCAGGTTAGATACATGGATAGGGCATTCTGCTTGAAGGACAGGATTAGGAGACAAAGGGTATGCTTTCCTGGGGCTGGGATGGAGGACATTGTTAGCCGGCTTGACAACATCATGAACGGTAATGGGATCAATCCTATTATTTGCCTCAGTGCTGGAGGCAATGATGTAGGCAAGCGTAGAAGTGAGGATTTAGTTAGAAAGTTCAGGACAGCTATAGACATGATTAGGAAGAAGGGGGGGCGCCCTGTTACATGTGGCATTTGCCAAGAAGAGGTGTTGGTAATGAATGGTTGTCCAGAGCAATTGGTATTAATTGGCAATATAAACACAAATGCAGTATAATGTGATCCTTTATTGACTACGTTTCGCCCACACAGTGGGCTTTTTCAAGTCATAAACAGAACTACCTGGGGTGGAAGGAACGCGAGTATTTATAGTCCGGCTGAGGTCAGGTGAAGAATGCTGCATCTGATGATGTACCGAGTTGGGTTGTAGAGTCTAAAAACTTGGGTAGCTTGGAAAGGAGACTGGACAAGTTTGTGAGCAGACCTTCTACAGTGTTCTTATGTGGGATGGCGATGAAGAAGTTTCTTGGCAAGTGGTTCAGCTATGTTATAGAAGCCACTATTCTGGTTGAAGTTGTCGGATATAGAAATAAGTGATGATTCCAGGATTCTTCGGTATTGGGTGTTGTCTTCTGTGGCGATAAGTCTTGAGTTTCTGTAGTTTATCAAGTGGTTGTGTGAATTACGGTGTTGTACGCAGGCATTCCTTGTGTCGTCAGACCTGCTTGCGTATTGGTGTTCTGAAATACGTGTTTGGAGGTCCCTTGATGTTTCGCCCACGTATAACTTGTTGCAGTCATTACAAGGGATTATGTATACCCCTGCAGAGGATGGGGGCTTGTCCTGCCTGCTACTGGTGATGTCCTTGATGGTCGTGGTTGTGGAGGTAGATACTTGGAATGATGTTTTGGCAAAGATGTTGGAAACATGTTTGGCAATGGAGTTGGTGGGAAGGACTATGTATCTCTTCTCGGCAGTGTCTTCTCTGGGTGTGTTGAAGATGTTTAGTGCTCGCCGTCTGCAGTCTCTGATGAAGTGACGAGGATAGTGGAGTTTGGAAAATACCTGTTCAATTATAGTGCATTCTTCCTCAAGGAACTCGTTGCTGCAGATTCTGAGTGCACGCAGGAAGAAGCCTATAATTACACCACGTTTGGTTTTGGTGTCGTGGTGAGAGTAGAAGTGGAGAAGATCGTTTTGGTTGGTGGGTTTTCGATAGACTTTAAAACGATCTTCTCCACTTCTACTCTCACCACGACACCAAAACCAAACGTGGTGTAATTATGGGCTTCTTCCTGCGTGCACTCAGAATCTGCAGCAACGATTTTCCTTGAGGAAGAATGCACTATAATTGAACAGGTATTTTCCAAACTCCACTATCCTCGTCACTTCATCAGAGACTGCAGACGGCGAGCACTAAACATCTTCAACACACCCAGAGAAGACACTGCCGAGAAGAGATACATAGTCCTTCCCACCAACTCCATTGCCAAACATGTTTCCAACATCTTTGCCAAAACATCATTCCAAGTATCTACCTCCACAACCACGACCATCAAGGACATCACCAGTAGCAGGCGGGACAAGCCCCCATCCTCTGGGGGGGTATACATATCCCTTGTAATGACTGAAAACAAGTTTATACGTGGGCGAAACATCAAGGGACCTCCAAACACGTATTTCAGAACACCAATACGCAAGCAGGTCTGACGACACAAGGAATGCCTGCGTACAACACCGTAATTCACACAACCACTTTATAAACTACAGAAACTCAAAACTTATCGCCACAGAAGACAACACCCAATACCGAAGAATCCTGGAATCATCACTTTTTTTTCTATATCCGACAACTTCAACCAGAATAGTGGCTTCTATAACATAGCTGAACCAATTGCCAAAAACTTCTTCATCGCCATCCCACATAAGAACACTGTAGAAGGTCTGCTCACAAACTTGTCCAGTCTCCTTTCCAAGCTACCCAAGTTTTTAGACTCTACAACCCAACTCGGTACATCATCAGATGCAGCATTCTTCACCTGACCTCAGCCGGACTATAAATACTCGCGTTCCTTCCACCCCAGGTAGTTCTGTTTATGACTTGAAAAAGCCCACTGTGTGGGCGAAACGTAGTCAATAAAGGATCACATTATACTGCATTTGTGTTTATATTGCCATTGTGTCGGTATTTTATACCATTTATTTCCAATTGGTATTAATTGTTGGCTGGATAAACACTGTAAGGATAATGCAGTACCATTCATTGACAACTGGGACAACTTCTATGGCCGAAATGACATGTATGCCAGGGATGGGGTTCACTTATCCAGGGCAGGTGTGGGTTTTCTTGCTAACTCAGTTGAGGGGGTTGTTAGGACTTTAAACTAGGATTAGTTAGAGGTATGGGTTTTGAAATGATTAATAATGAGTATGGATATATTGACTTATGCTCTGATATTAAGAATCTTAATAGTAACTGTCATGGAGTAACTCTGGGTAATGATAATTTCAGAAATTGTGTAAAAACAAAGATGAATAGGAAAAATGTGCAGAAGAAAAAACATATGATGGTATTTTATGCTAACAGTCGAAGTGCAAGAAATAAAATTAATGAACTACGTTTGGTAGCATGTGCTGGGAACTTTGATATCATTGCATTAACTGAAACGTGGTATGATTTAAAGAGTCGGGATATGACTGCTGAGTGTAATATTCAGGGATTTAAGTTATTCAATGTGGATAAATGTAATGGGAAGGGGGGAGGAGTTGCATTGTATGTTCGAGAAAATATTAATTGCTGCATAAAAAAAGGTATAAAAATAGATGGAGCAGTGTTCAGTCCATCAATCTTGTAGAATGTACAGCATAGGGCCGTAGACGTGGCTTATATACTGTCTACGGCCCTATGCTGTACATTCTACAAGATTGATGGACTGAACACATCGACTCCAGGTTGAGGGACTGATTACCTCATTCTCCTCCTCTCCTTACGCCTTCCTCTTTGTATTGGACTGGTGAAGCCACTGTGTGGCGAAACGTTTCCTGAATAAAGATTCCCATATGCTGCATAAGTGTCTCAATCTTCAACTTGTCGGTTTTTCAAACCATTCATCACAACTGTCAGACACGGCAGCATCATGGGGTCTTGTTACAAAGAATTCTTCAACACTTGTTCAACCTTGGACGAAGACCTACTTCGACTAGTGGATGGTACCACTATGACCCCGCCTCCATCTGCTTCACGTCACCTCACTACAGTATATAAGCCACGTCTACGGCCCTATGCTGTACATTCTACAAGATTGATGGACTGAACACATCGACTCCAGGTTGAGGGACTGATTACCTCATTCTCCTCCTCTCCTTACGCCTTCCTCTTTGTATTGGACTGGTTAAAGCCACTGTGTGGCGAAACGTTTCCTGAATAAAGATTCCCATATGCTGCATAAGTGTCTCAATCTTCAACTTGTCGGTTTTTCAAACCATTCATCACAACTGTCAGACACGGCAGCAATCATGGGTCTTGTTACAAAGAATTCTTCAACACTTGTTCAACCTTTGGACGAAGACCTACTTCGACTAGTGGATGGTACCACTATGACCCCGCCTCCATCTGCTTCACGTCACCTCACTACAGTATATAAGCCACGTCTACGGCCCTATGCTGTACATTCTACAAGATTGATGGACTGAACACATCGACTCCAGTTGAGGGACTGATTACCTCATTCTCCTCCTCTCCTTACGCCTTCCTCTTTGTATTGGACTGGTGAAGCCACTGTTGGCGAAACGTTTCCTGAATAAAGATTCCCATATGCTGCATAAGTGTCTCAATCTTCAACTTGTCGGTTTTTCAAACCATTCATCACAACTGTCAGACACGGCAGCATCATGGGGTCTTGTTACAAAGAATTCTTCAACACTTGTTCAACCTTTGGACGAAGACCTACTTCGACTAGTGGATGGTACACTATACCCCCTCCATCTGCTTCACGTCACCTCACTACAGTATATAAGCCACGTCTACGGCCCTATGCTGTACATTCTACAAGATTGATGGACTGAACACATCGACTCCAGGTTGAGGGACTGATTATCTCATTCTCCTCCTCTCCTTACGCCTTCCTCTTTGTATTGGACTGGTGAAGCCACTGTGTGGCGAAACGTTTCCTGAATAAAGATTCCCATATGCTGCATAAGTGTCTCAATCTTCAACAGCTGACGGATAATGAACTGGAAATGTGTTCCTTATTTAATGACTATTTTTTGTCAGTTTTTACACAGGAAGATGTAAATGAGATTCCAGTAATTAACAATTATTTAGTTCCTGATGAATTTAAGTTAACTAATATTACTGTCACGAGGGACATGGTTATTAAACAGATAGACAAACTGAAACAAAATAAGTCCCCGGGACCCGATGAGTTGTTTTCAAGGGTACTTAAGGAATGCAAGATGGAGCTTAGTCAGCCATTAACGAGTGTATTCAATGCGTCCATCCTTACCAGTGTTGTGCCAGAGATGTGGAAGATGGCTAATGTGGTTCCTATATTCAAATCAGGGGATAAGTCCACTCCTTCAAATTACCGTCCAATAAGCCTGACATCTATAGTGGGCAAGTTATTAGAATCAATTATAGCTGACATTATCAGAAGTCACCTTGAAGAGCATAACTTGATAAATGAATCTCAGCATGGATTCACGAGAGGTCGTTCCTGCCTGAAAACTTACTGACGTTTTTTCAATAGAACATTTGAGGCAGTTTTACAGTGATAAGGAATATGATATTGTTTATTTGGATTTTAGTAAAGCCTTCGACAGAGTACCTCACAAGAGACTCTTAAGAAAAGTGGCAGCTCATGGTATAGGAGGTAAAGTTCTAGCATGGATTGAGGCATGGCTTACCAATAGAAAGCAGAGAGTTACCATTAATGGAGTGAAATCTGAATGGGGATTAGTCACTAGTGGCGTTCCACAAGGATCAGTTTTTAGGCCCTCTTTGTTCATAATTTACATTAATGACCTTGATGAAGGGATTACTAGTGACATGAGTAAGTTTGCTGATGATACAAAGATAGGCCGTATAATTCACTCTGAGGAGGATATCAATGAACTCCAGGACGATTTGAACAAATTAATGTCTTGGTCTGAGAAATGGCAGATGAAGTTTAATGTGGATAAGTGTAAGGTACTTGCCCTTGGTAATGAAAATAACCCTCGAAGCTATAATCTAGGTGAAGTAGAGCTTGGTCATACAGAATGTGAAAAAGACTTGGGAGTCATGGTAAGCAGAAATCTAAAGCCAAGACAGCAGTGCCTCAGTGTGCGCAACAAGGCCAACAGATTACTTGGATTTATCTCTAGAAGTATAAGTAACAGAAGTCCAAAAGTTATTTTACAGCTCTATACATCACTAGTGAGGCCTCATTTAGATTATGCTGCTCAGTTTTTGGTCCCCTTACTACAGGATGGACATAGACTCATTAAGAACAATACAGAGAAAAATGACTAAAATGATTTACTGTGTAAGGAACCTCCCGTATGAAGATAGACTTAAAGCCTTAAATCTCCACTCTCTGGAGAGGCGTAGAATGAGGGGAGATATCATTGAAGTGTATAAGTGATGACGGGCATAAACAAGGGGGACATTAATAAAGTACTGAGGGTGTCGAACCGGGAAAGAACCAGGAATAAGGGATTTAATTTGGGATAATTTAGATTTAAAAAGGACATGGTAAGAAATGGTTTTCTAACAGATTTGTAGATGCGGGAAACAGTCTTCCCCAGGGGGGTGATAGAGGTTAGGCCCCTTGGGTAGCTTAAGAAAGATGGAAAATATTGATGGGAGGGGTGGGTTTGATTGGTGTCAAGGGTAGGGGAGTTATTTCTTGAGTAGCTTTGGTAGATGTCGTTTTGAAAAGGGACCGAAAATTAAAAGGGTATGAAATACCGCGATTGATAAGGACCCCTCGAGGGGCCCCAGTAGGCCTTCTCTTGTTCCTACTTTCTTATTTTCTTATGTTTTAAAAACTTAAAAATAATTTTCCCCTATGTACACATTATTCCCCCCTAAAGATAGATTTTTAACTGCTGTTTTCTCATCAAAGTTTTTGAGAGCTTCACTTTTTTGTAGTCCAGGTTCATGAGGGGGAAAAAAACCCAAAAAATTTATGAAATAGTTAATTTTTTAAAAATATCAAAAAAGTAATTTGATAAATTTTTTAAAGTTCTAGAAATTCTTTTTACTATCCAAAAGGGACAACCAGCTTTATTCAACAAAAATTTGGTTCTCCCCCCATGAAAACTTGGTTAATAGCCTTCTCTTTTTAAGACTTTAATACAATTTGTATTTAAAAATCTTGATACTAAAAAAAATTTAAATTAAAAAAACCCCCACAAAATGCTGACAGATAAATCTATAAGTTTCCTTTGTAAAATTTGCAAAAAGATTTTTACGGTCAACTTAAAAGTCTCGAACAAAAATTAAAAACAACATAAATTAGCAATAAAACGGAAAAAGATTCCAATGCTTATTTATTCATGTGAGAGTTTTTAAACCCACCCAAATTTGATTTTAAAAAAAGTTGAAAAAAGTTGTATCAAGAAAGCCCTTGGCGACGGGAATATAATTGACCTTGTTTATAAAACGGTTTTGACAATAATATGATATTTCCTTTGGTTTTATATTTTAGATCCATTTTAATTAATAAAAATTTGGAAGATTTTAAATAAAGCATTGGAAAAATAATAAATTTTAAAATTCTTAATTTTGGGTAAAATGGGTTTTGTTGGTGGGTTGTGTGAAGGCCTTTTTGGGGCCGGCGGGCCTGCTGCAGTGTTCCCTTTTTTATGAGTCCGCGTCAGTGTTGCCGTTTTGGGATGTGATAGTGAGGTTTGGTCTGACCCCCTTTTTATGCCTTCCTTGAGCAAAACTTTTTTTTGTTCTTTGATAATTTGAGTGTCACGAAAAGCGCTTGGAAATTTTTCCACGACCTAGTCAAGCCCCTCAAAACCTCAAAAATGACTCAAAATCTAATGACACGTTGCAAACAAACCCTACCACGGGCGGGATTTGAACCCTTTGGGCGAAAGTCTCAAAACTCCAGACCGACGTTAGCCCCGGGTTTTAAATCCCCCCCCTGGTAGGGTTTTTTTGCTCGTGTCATTAAGAGGGGGTTGACCAAAAGTTTGTCCGGCCTGCGCGGGAGATTCGTTTAAAAAATTGCATTTTGGACCGTGGTGCCTTCAATTCCTAGTGTAAAATATACTGTTTGGACTAATCTTTTTGAAGCTACCTGGTCCCGTGGGGTAAAGGGCGGTCTGTAGTTTTGAGACTCTCTGACCCGGGTTCAAATCCCCCCCGTGGTATGGTTTTTTAAACCTTCCCCGAAAACCCGGCTGCCTTTGGGTCAAAAACTGCGCAAGCTGGACGCAGGTGGTGAAATGGATAGCACTGCGTAGTTGTTTTCCCAAAGGTTCGTAGGTTTGGGTTCTTTCCTTCAGCGAGGTAAGTGTTTGTGTATATTTTGCCTGCTCTTGCGAATTCCCTTGTATATATAAATATATATATATATGTGTGTGTGTGTGTTGTGTATGTGTGTGTGTGTGTGTGATGCAATGTGTGTGTGTGTGTGTGTATGTGTGAGTGTGTGTGTGTTGTATTGTCGTTCCGAATAGGCAAACTTGTGATCTTGGCTAAATAGCAACGCTCATCTTGCCAAACGACAAGCGAAAATTTATGTATGCAATAATTCGGCCAAAATCATTCTGAATTGCCTAACGAAAAAAATATATTTTCACTGGTTGTTTAGTATCAAATTATTGTAAACAAATCAAAATATATACAGTTGGGTTAGGAAAAAATAAATTGTTCTTGTTAAAATAAGTTAGTAAAGTTTTCTAAGATACTTTTGAGGCAAATTAAATTTTTTTAATAACATTTAAAGTGAAAAAAATATATATCAAACGTATAAGAGAAAAATTTAAAATTTTTAAAATGAGACTTGCTAATTGATCAGTTTTTACATATTCGGCACGATATATATATATATATATATATATAACATTATATATATATATATATATATACATATATATATATAATATATTGACTTGTGAACAATCCATAACAAATTAGAATCGTTTTTAAAGCGAATCTTCCCCATCTTTTTGTTCATTATATTTCTCCATTATCTGTTCCACACGATACACCTTCGATGAGGTGATGCGTTGATGATGATGAAGGTTGGCGACTGGTTGTGAGGCGTTGGTGATGATGATGATGAAGGATGATGATGGCGAACTTGCGGTGAGGGTGATGGACTAGTAGGGCAGGTGAAGGACTATGCTTCCACAAATCCATCTGTGTCCCCTCAGATGAACTCCCTTCCACACTTGCCTTGCTGGTGATGGTGTTGTAGTGAGGGGGAAGGACTGGTGGTGAGGGTGATGGACTGGTCGTGAGGGTGAAGGACTGATGGGGAGGGTGATGGACTGGTGGTGGGGGTGATAGACTGGTAGGGAGGGTGATGGACTGGTGGTGAGAGCGATGGACTGGTGGGGAGGGTGAAGAACTGTGTTTCCAGAAGTCCATCTGTGTCCCCTCAGATGAACTCCCTTTCACATTTCCCTTGCTGGTGATGGATTGGTGGTGAGGAAGATGGTCTGGTGGTGAGGGTGATAGTCTGGTGGCGAGGGTGATAGTCTGGTGGTGAGGGTGATAGTCTGGTGGTGAGGGTGATGGACTGGTGGTGAGAGCGATGGACTGGTGGGGAGGGTGATGAACTGGTGGAGAAGGTGATGGACTAGTGGGAAGGGTGATGGTCTGGTGGTGTGGGTGGTGGACTGGGGGTGAGGGTGGGGGACTGTGGTGGGGGTGATGGACTGGTGGGGAGGGTGATGGACTGGTGGGGAGGGTGATGGAACTGGTGGGGAGGGTGATGTATTTGGTGTCGAAGGTGATGGACTAGTGGGAAGGGTGATGGTCTGGTTGTGAAGGTGATGGATTGGTGGGGAGGGTGATGGTCTGGTTGTGAAGGTGATGGACTGATGGGGAGGGTGAAGGACTGTGTTTTCCAGAAGTCCATCTGTGTCCCCTCAGTTTAAAACTCCCTTCCACATTTTCCGTTGCTGGTGATGGTGTTGTGGTGAGGGTTAAGGATTGGTGGTGAGGGTGATGGACTGGTGGTGAGGGTTAGTAAGGACTGGTGGTGAAGGTGAAGGACTGGCTGTGACGGTGATGGACTGGTGGTATGATGGACTGGTGTTGTGGGGTGATGGTTTGGTGGTGAGGGTGATGGACTAGTAGGGAGGGTGAGGAACTGGTCGGGAGGCTGAAGGACTGTGTTTCCAGAAGTCCATCTCTGTTTCCCTAAGATGAACTCCCTTCCACACTTCCCTTCCTGGTGATGGTTTTGTGGTGTGGGTGATGGACTGGTGGTGAGGGTGAATGGACTGGTGGTGAGGGTGATGGACTGGTGGGGGGGTGATGGTCTGTGGGGAGGGTGATGGACTGGTGGGGAGGGTGATGGACTGGTGGTGAGGGTGATGGACTGGTGGTGAGGGTGATGGACTGGTGGTGAGGGTGATGGACTGGTGGTGAGGGTGATGGACTGGTGGGAGGGTGAAGGGCTGTGTTTCCAAAAGTCCATCTGTGTCCCTCAGATAACTCCCTTCCACACTTCGTTGCTGGTGATGGTGTTGTTGTGAGGTTGAAGGACTGGTGGTGATGGTGAGGGACTGGTGGTGAGGGTTAGTAAGGACTGGGGTGAGGGTTAGTAAGGACTGGTGGTGAAGGTGAAGGACTGGCTGTGACGGTAATGGACTGGTGGTGAGTATGATGGACTGGTGGGGAGGGTGATGGACTGGTGGTGAGGGTGATGGACTAGTAGGGAGGGTGATGGACTATGTTTCCAGAAGTCCATCTGTGTCCCCCTAGATGAACTCCCTTCCACACTTCCGTTGCTGGTGATGGTGTTGTGGTGAGGGTGAAGGATTGGTGGTGAGGGTGATGGACTGGTGGTGATGGTTAGTAAGGACTGGTGGTGAAAGTGAAGGACTGGCTGTGACAGTGATGGACTGGTGGTGAGTATGATGGACTGGTGTTGTGGGTGATGGACTGGTGGTGTGGGTGATGGTCTGGTGGGGAGGGTGATGACTGGTGGTGTGGTGATGGTCTGGTGGGGAGGGTGGACTGGTTGGGGAGGGTGATGGACTGGTGTTGAGGGTGATGGACTGGTGGTGAGGGTGATGGACTGGTGGTGAGTATGATGGATTTGGTGGTGTGGTGATGGCTGGGGTGTGGGTGATGGTCGGGTGGGGAGGGTGGATGGGGGGAGGTGAGGACGGGGTGGTGAGGGTGATGGCTGGGGGGGGGGGAGGGGGGGGG
>NW_026470017.1:0-14860 GCF_026875155.1 Cherax quadricarinatus | reverse complement strand
TTCCCAATTTAACGTGAAACTGGATCAGACTTGGTCGTAGGATGTGCATGTGTTTGTCGAGTGGCCGATTTAGTCATAAACTTGGGACTTGAAAGCGTTGGAAGTTCGGTAGAGAATGAAGTGTTTTGGAGGAATGCGGATGGTCTTCGCCAAAGATTGCCTATGACTGAAATGAAGCATCAGCGAGTAGACAGTCTCAATTGAGAATGTGAGCTATTACATAGGTCTGATAAACTGTCCAACAGAGAACTTTGTTCTTAGAACTGAATCTTTTACAATTTCAATTTTGCCATAGGTGTACAGGAGAGATATATACCTATCGTGATTTAGCAGATGTGCATGTTTGGACTGATGCTCAGTCAACATAATCGGTACCTTGCTAGATTCTTGGTCTGGTATGTGAGGTGTAACGTTTCCAAAGGATCATGCATTCTGTCATTGAGAGTTTGATAGAAGCCATTGAGTCGGATTTTGAAGACTTTAAGTTGAAGGTCAACCATGATCTGATACAATAAATTTTCTGTGACAGATAGTGGCTCAGAGATTAGAAAATTTTAGTGTTTAGACGAGAAGTGAATTGAGTTTAGCCTAAACAAGAGGCAGGTTTGGTATTTTGGCGAGATGAAGGGGACTGGAGTTGGAAGGCATCGAAGGATCGACTTTCGAAATGAATGTAATCTGAGGTGACAACGCCAAAGTGAAGTTACTCACTACAAAAGCCGTTAAATGACACACACTTCCCTTTGCAGACGGGGACACTGAGTGAGTAGATGAGCTTGATGAGCACTGTATATATAGGTTCCGAGACTGCATGTATAATGTGCAAACAGGCAAGAGAATTCAGCAGCAAGAGTGCATCGCACCTATCGTCCAACATCGACTCACACAACCTGAGGTGGAATGAAGACAAGTCTCCACAAGCACTACCAAACACTACTCAACACGGTAATTTCGAGAACGCAGATCTCGATGTGATTATAACAACGTCACCAACTCGACTAAGTGACTTGATCGCTTCCTCCACAGTGGATAAGTAACTAATGGAGAAACCACTATAGCGTGTTTAAAGCCAGAGTGAGCCTCTATCCATAGTCCAGACAGGCTTAAAGCCGACGTAGTAAGTTCGTAATTTAGTGACCAACTTTACAGAGACTCATACTCAACGCATCAGAGTCCGCTTCTCACTATAAAGCCCACGTTCGAACGTTTCATGGATCATCACCAAACTGTGATGAATTCTTGCGCACTTATCTTGATGTACCTGACTCCATCAAGGGCATATCTTAATCTTAACACCGATCACGGCATACCGATAAGATCCCACTTCATTCACGTCGGGTTCAAACACGATGCAACATCTCAGCACTGCTTACTCACGATGCATTACTCTAACAGAGTAAAGATCAAACCAGCGAGTGGCAAAACCAATGAGTCGTCCAAACTAGCACTTGCAGCTGTCGTTTGTGGCAGCTGCAAGTAAAAAAGTAATGCGATTTTATCGCTCATAGAGGCCTTGTTGTGTCTGTACAGACGACACAGAGGCTGAGAAACTACTTTACCGCCACAGCAACTACCCACTCTACGAGACCAGGGATTTCTGTCTTGACTTCCCGCACTGAGGGCCAGGAAGAACTGTGTTCCTCAAGCGACTTTCGACAACCTTATCCAACTGTACAGGCCACTGAAGAATCAAGTCATCTATCGAAGCAAAGAACCCTTGTGCCAAGGTGGACTTCATTACTAAAATACCTAATGCTCATCCATGCTGAAGGTTCACCTTCATGACGTCAACATTGCAGCCAGAAGCTCTCGCTGAAGGCCTGGCTATTCACTATTTTCCCATCAAAACCCAGCCTTCATCGAAGCAGAGAAATTCCAACATATCTCACAGGCTATAGATTGTTACTCATACTTACACACAACAAATGATTGTCCTACCAAGGACAAAGAATTTCTGAGCTCCACCTGTGGCAGTGAGGTCATGACTTCAAGATTGCACTACTGCTTTCACACACCTAAATGCTTGAACTGCAAGAATGACCACCATACTCTTGCTGCCAGGTGAGCCCTACCAGAAGAGACATACACAAGAAACAACAACAACAAAAGAAACCCAACCCACAAGCAACCACCTATTCTGCTACGCCAGCTTCACAAGCCAGACACTACCAAGATACTACATGCCACGCAAGCTGCTCCCAACCACTTCCCTGCCAGCACCTACTGCCGACTCCAACCAAGATTTCCTTTTGTGCATTATGTATGGCCATGTACGATGCGCTTAGCCTGGGTTTCCTTCAACACCACCATCAATGAACTTTTCAAACTAAATAATATGCCTGGCCTCACATCCCTGCAACACCACCTTCACTGAGATCCAAAATCTACTGCAAAAATTACCAGCATCACCGCTGGCTCCACCCTGTCACGAAACCTCCACTAGACACCAGATGGACCAATCAGAGACCTCTGAGACGTCGGCAAAACCCACGCAATGAGAGTCCACTACCGCTTTCATTCCACTGCTAAAGCAACTGACCGTCGGAAAATCGTCGCCTTCACCAGTTCACCACCAGCCAAGAAAGCAAAAACACAAGACACTGCAGATGCACCTCACGGTGCCAGCTGGGTCACTGACACTGCTGCACCACAACAAGTCCGATATCTGAATGGTGTATACTTCTACACAACCAAGGAGTATAAAAGCACAATGCTTGTCTTCAGAAATCCATCATCACCTCCAGGACGAGAACAGGTCAAGTATACCTACACCAAACTGCTTAACGTGGTGGGTGCATACACCACTGCAGACATGACCAGGACTACTCACTGCCACACCCACAACCTTGTGGAAGTCAAGTACAACCTCAAAGAGGAAATCAAGGATGGCGTCAGAATAGGGACCCTTGAAGACGGTACCCCTCGTCTAGCACAACTATCCATGACCACTCACCCAGCACTTTGCTGTCGCGCTAAAGCTGGGGTGTGGCTCCATCAACCCTGTAACTGGCTGCCCTCTGCCGACTGCCTTCTCTTTGGGGAAGTCTGCGCAAGATAGAAGAAGACGACATCCTCCAACCGGAGGCAGAAAGAAGAAAGATGATATCTGTTCAACCCCCCACCCGGGGGCCACTGCCCGGTCACCATCTGGAGAAGACCTGGGCCAGAAGGACCTCTCGGAATCAACATGATGAAAATGACCACCAACACACGACACTCCAACAGGAAGAGCACAGCTCAGATGATCGACACCATGCATTGCCCTTCAGGGCCTGGTATGGTGCCGAAGCCCGAGTATGAACCTTACAAGATAGGGGGGTACTTGTGCCCCTCCCATGGGAGACTTAAGTGTCTCAGACACTCCCTAGACAGGGAGCCAGTGCCGGGCCACCACTTGGAAGGGCCCGGGCCGGGAAAATACCTGCGAATCTTTAACAACAACAACAACTTCAACTTCATATTGTTTCAGACAACGGAACAATGCTCTTCTCCAGACTGAGGGACTGACCACCTCAAAACTTTAAGGGTGATTGACTGATTACATCGTCTTCAAGTATCTTCTGCTTCTATCAACTTTTCTGTACTCGACTGAAGAAGCCTACTGTGTAGGCGAAACGTTTCGAAATAAAGATACCTAACTGTTGCATATGTGTCTTACCTAACAATCTGTCGGTATTTTATACCATTTTAATGTTCATTCTGTCAGACACTGCAACACAAGGGTATCTTGGTACAGACCATCAACTTCGACAACCTCTACTAGTGAGAACGGCTTGGGTTTTGAGAAGGGACCTGCCCTCCCAAAGCAACCTCCGGTCCCCTCACCTCCTAGGCGACTATATAAAGGCTCCATCCTGTTCACTCAACTTCATATTGTTTCCGACAACGAACAATGCTCTACTCCAGACTGAGGGACTGACCACCACAAACTTTAAGGGTGATGGACTGATTACATCGTCTTCAAGTATCTTCTGCTTTCTATCAACTTTTCTGTACTCGACTGAAGAAGCCTACTGTGGATAGGCGAAACGTTTCGAAATAAAGATACCCTAATCTGTATTTGCAATATTGTCTTACCTAACAATCTGTCGGTAATTTTATACCATTTTAATGTTCAAATTCTGTCAGACACTGCACACAAGGTATCTTGTTACAGACCCATACAAACTTCGGACCTCTAACTAGTGAGAACGCTTGTTTGGAAGGGACCTGCCCTCCCAAAGCAACCTAACTCTCACCTCCTGGCACTATATAAAGGCCCATCCGTCACTTTCAACTTCATAATTGTTTTTCAGACAACGGAAAATGCTCTTCTCCAGACTGAGGGACGACCACCCAAAACTTTAAGGGTGGATGGACTGATTAATCGTCTTCAAGTATCTCTGCTTCTCTATCAACTTTTCTGTAGCTCGACTGAAAAGCCTACTGTGTAAGCGAAACGTTTCGAATAAAGATACCTAACTGTTGCAATATGTGTCTTACCTAACAATCTGACGGTATTTTAATACCATTTAATGTTCATTCCTGACCAGACACTGCAACACAAGGGTATCTTGTTACAGACCATCTCAACTTCGACCTCTAACTAGTGAGAACTGGCTGGGTTTGATTGGGGACCTGCCCTCCCAAAGCAACCTACGTCCTTCACCTCCGGCACTATATAAAGGCTCCATCCTGTCACTTCAACTTCATATTGTTTCAAGAAACAACGGAACAATGCTCTTCTCCAGACTGAGGGACTTGACTCACTCAAAACCTTAAGGGTGATGGACTGATTAAATCGTCAATCATGTATCTTCTGCTTCTATCAACTTTTCTGTACTCGACTGAAGAAGCCTACTGTGTAGGCGAAACGTTTCGAAATAAAGATACCTAACTGTTTGCATATGTTGTCCTTACCTAACATCTGTCGGTAATTTTATTACCATTTTATGTTTTCATTCTGTCAGCAGACACTGCAACACAATGTATCTTGGTACAGGAACCATCAACTTCGACCTCTACTAGTGAGAACGGCTGGTTTGAGAGGGAACCCTGGCCCTCACAAAGCAACCTAACTCTCACCTCCTGGCACTAATATAAAGGGCTCCATCCTGTCACTTCAACTTCATATTGTTTCAGACAACGGAACAATGCTCTTCTCCAGACTGAGGGACTGACCACCTCAAAACTTTAAGGGTGATGGACTGATTACATCGTCTTCAAGTATCTTCTGCTTCTATCAACTTTTCTGTACTCGACTGAAGAAGCCTACTGTGTAGGCGAAACGTTTCGAAATAAAGATACCTAACTGTTGCATATGTGTCTTACCTAACAATCTGTCGGTATTTTATACCATTTTAATGTTCACAAATGCAGTATAATGTGATCCTTTATTGACTACGTTTCGCCCACACGACCATCAAGGACATCACCAGTAGTAGACAGGACAAGCCTCCATCCTCTGCAGGGGTATACATAATCCCTTGTAATGACTGCAACAAGTCATACGTGTAATAAAATTGGTAGAATTACCGACAATATGTAAAGTAAAAGGACACAAGTGCAACTAATGTGAAATTTATTGTGTCAACGTTTCGCTCTCCAGGAGCTTCATCAAGCCATTACCTAATGGCTTGATGAAGCTCCTGGAGAGCGAAACGTTGCCACAATAAATGTCACATTAGTTGCACTTGTGTCCTTTTGATGAGAGTAAGACACATGTGCAACATCTGGGTATCTTTATTGTAGACGTTTCGCCATCCAGTGGCTTTATCAATACAAATTCTAGGACATAACTTGAAGACAGTAGAACTATGTACAGAAGATGAGGTAATCAGTCCCTCAACCTAGGAGTAGGTGCGAACAGCACCATAGTCGTGGAGATTCTCCACGACTATGGTGCTGTTCGCACCAGAATAGTGGCTTCTATAACATAGCTGAACCATTGTGATGAATGGTTTGAAAAACCGACAAGTTGAGAAGATTGAGACACTTATGCACAAATGGGAATCTTATACAGGCGAAACGTTTCCAGAATAAAGAATTCCAATAATGCTGGCATAAGTGTCTCAATCTTCATAGCTGAAACACTTGCCAAGAAACTTCTTCATCTCTTATCGTCACATAGAACTCTGTAGAAAGGTCTGCTCACAAACTATCCATCCCTTTCTCAAGCTACCCAAGTTTTGAGACTCTATAACCACCACCCCACTCGGTACATCAATTCGGGTGCGGCATTCTTCACCTGACCTCAGCATTCTGAACCGGACTATAAATACTCGCGTTCCTTCCACCCCAGGTGGACTGAACACATCGACTCAAGGTTGAGGGACTGATTACCTCATAAGCAGTCCTGCCTACTTTCCTACTGTTCCTGCCTACTTTCTGTATTCGACTGAAGAAGCCTACTGTGTAGGCGAAACGTTTCGGAATAAAGTTGTCTAACTGTTGCATATGTGTCTTACCTAACAACCTGTCGGTATTGTATACCATTTTGATGTTCATCTTGTCAGACACTGCAACACGTGGCATCTTGGTACAGAAAACACCTTGGACAAGCTTTTCAAGTGAGAAGTGTTGGATCTGAGAGGGACATGACCTCTCAGTGGCCTCTCACTACTACTACTACTACTACTACTACTTCCCTGCACCTCTCCTTCCGACAGTATTTAAGTCTCCGCACTCTCGCTTGGAAGGAACGCGGGTATTTATAGTCCGATCATACAGTTGCTCTACACCGCAAGAAGCCTCTCTTCGACCCCGTCGGGGTGTAGAATTTATATTCTACAAACGTGATATCCTTTTCACAATGCTGTCGAATCGTGTGAAAATCAAGCCTGTGAATGGTGCAATAAATGACTCCTCGAAGTTAGCTTTAGCTACCGTCGTTAGGACCTGCCTGCAGGTCAAATTTACTGCAATCCATCTCTGAAAGACTCCTTCATTGTCCTCTGCATACAGAGACACGGAAGCACTAAAACTAATGGACGACTCTTCAATCAAGGACCCTTGACAACACAACAATTCACAATATTCCCGTCTCCATTCTTGAAGTCGAAACGTTCGGTCTTTGTGAAAAGACTGTCAATTATCGTCACCCTCTCTCTCTCTGAAGCACTGAAGTACATCTATTGAGGAACAAAAACACGTGGGCCTCGGTAACAGCATCTCAAAGAAGATCCCCAACGCCCATCCAATGTCTAAAGATACATTCCTCAGACATATCTCCATGGGCTGCCTCAAGCTCTCTGCTCTCTCTGACGGTCTGGCCATCTCAATATTACCACTTCACGCCGAAAAAGTCAAATAGAACAAGAACGATTTCACATACATCATCCACTGCTTGACACTGCTACTCCTATAATCACACCACCAAGACTCGCCCCACATCAAGAATAAGAAGTTTTGTTCAAAAAGTGGGAATATGGACACGATTTTCAATCCTGCACCATTACAACAAGCACCTACATGGTCTTAACTGCAAGGGAATCATCATACTCTTGCAGCTAGGCCCACTCAGGAAAGAAATCATATTGAAGAAAACTAAAGTTCTGAAGAAGACCTCCAATTCACCGACATATGCTGCAATAACCAAACCACAAACTGACACCATCAAGACTACACGCTAATCTACAGGCACCATCGCCCAGCAACTCCCTCTCTCCACTCCCCGACGGTGCTCCTTCCAAGGTGCTGTACTGCATGGTGTATGCACACCTTGCAAACGCAGCAAACCCGGCACTTTCAACACCACTATTAACGAACTATTCCGTCTGAACAACATGCCTGTCTTCAATTTTCCGGACTCCACACCTTCAGAAGACATCCTCAAGATCCTTCCCAATGTCCTGAACTTTACTGCACCTGCAGACCTGTCTCCTGCCCAAGCAACTGCTCCTGTAACTTCTATAACCACTTCCACCGCTGACAACGTTGATCAGTTGCCTCAGCCACCGTCTCCCACCTCTCCCAGCTGCTGATACACAACATTACACCTCACAGCTGCTCCTGTGGAACCTCAGTCAACTGCTACCACCATTGTAGATTCTCACCAGTGAATTCATCCAGAAGCAGGAAGATAACGGACGGACTCCAGTAAACCCTCATGGGAAACCTTACCTTCTACATTCTCCTTCAATACTGACACCATGACCTTTAGTGAACTCTACAAAGCTCGGTGCTGGAACAGTCAGTATTGCATGTGAATCACCGCTTCAATTCAACTCACCCAAGTTCTTGAGTTCTTCAAGCCTCTACGTTTCACTTCAGCAAAACAAGGCTAAATTATACCCTATCTTGATAGCAGCTTCAAAAAGTTCGAAAATGGCTCCATTGCTAACCTGCCTCCTCAGTTACTCCTATAACTCCCAATATGTGTACTCCTCTGATGTGACCTAGCCTGCTGCCAAGCTTCCTCAAGAAGTTTAAGAAAGACTTCAACTACCACAAGTTCCAATGCAACATCCTGTATTTCCTGTTCTCAAGTCTGCCCACGTTTCGCCTTAGTGCATGGGCTTAAGCCCTGGCTCTATTTCTCTTACTAAGAACACTCCTCTCCAGAGCTATTCTTCATCTGTCCCGTCTTCCCCGCTCATCCCATTGGGATCTTACCTAAACTTGTTTGCTTTGCTTGCTTGCTTGATCTTCAGATAGTTCCTGACTATGGAACTGAACAACCTCCACAGCACACTCAGGAAGACTCGTATTACGACAATCCATTGACACACTCTCAGTTCACGGAGTTCACTACCTTATCAGAAGATAGGCACATGGCTTCTGCCGAAAAGAAGAGGCCACGATGCTCCATGAACACGACGGAGGACTCAGATTTGGAAATGTGGGGCGAAATTCTAGCGAAGAAGTTGCGAGAGGAAGAGGAAGATCCTGCTCACATTGTAGCAGATCTGACCATGGAGCCAGCGACAATAGAAACAGGTGCGGAATAAACACGCCACCCCACGAAAACCAAGAGGGAGGGTAACACCTGTGGTCAAGAAGAAGAAGCACCATCCGTCCAAGGAGCAGGCAAACAGTCTCAACCGACCTGGCAAATTCAAGGTGTAGTCTTATGGGGACCACAGAACCCAACTAAGGGTTGTTTTTCATACCTAGAATCACGACACAACCTGAAGTTCAAGATAGGGTTTCAACTTGAGGGGAGATCTTATATTGACTCCTCTCAACAAGGAATATGTATACCACCTTGAAGAGAGTCATGGAGGAACGCAGATCGGCTATTCACCCCCTGGAGGAACGACTCTCGGAGAAGCAGAAGATCACCAAGGGGTGAAGTGATGCGGATACCTGCTGATGATGCCATACGAGGCCAGAGAGTAGCAGGATCACCCAGTGTGGTGTAAGCTCACGTCTCAAGCCAAGACGGCAGGCAACGCACCAACCCGACAGGTTTCATTCAGCATGTAGGAACACTGCCACTTCCCCGCTGGGAACCTCGGTTCCTTGGGGCAGGTTCGATGTCAGGACCTTCACGCAAGATCCAGTCGCTGTATTCAAGTGGCCGCGTTATGGACACCACTGGGTTGCACTCTGTCGAAACAGAGTAATCTGCGGTGTCTGCAGCCACGCACCAGCCCCAACGAGGAATGCATCACCAAGCTGAAAAATGGCATCGCCACCCACTCACAATGCCCGAACTGCAGGCAGAAACACCATTGCCTGGAATCCTCGATGCCCCTGGAGAGGCTCGCAAGATTCAAGAAGTCTGGAAGACGCCAAAAAATCGGCAACAGGCTACGACGGATCATCAAACGATGGGTGCAGGACCCTGCTATTCCTGCAGATCTCTCAGCAGCTAACAAGTCAATGCCCAGGAATTCCCAACCCTAGAAGCCTCAAACCAGGGCGTCAAGGTCAAGACCTCCTGCACCCCTACCTCAACGAACAAACAGAACAAGCGGAAAACAGGAGGCGTCAACAGGGTGCATCGGGTCATGCGATCAGCAGGCTGCACTAAACGAGCCCCACGGCCATTAGCACGACACGCAGGCATCCTTACCGGCACCAGGCGTCTTTGCAGGCTCAACTGGCACCTCACCAGCGATCCCGGCTACTCAATGTTACCTACACTGAAAACTAATCTCAACTGCCCATCTTTTTCCTAGCATTTACGGCTTTTGCATATAAACAGAAAGCTTCCTTTTCTTTCCCTTCCTGCTCATTTCTATTTTTCTACAAATTTCTGCCCCTTATCACCCAAGGTCCCGGCTTTTTTAATATCTATCTCGTTCTTATTTTACTTTCCCCTAAAAACTCGTAATATTACTACACTGGGATTTCACGTTTCCTGCCAAAACCCATACACAAAATTTTCCTGTTTAAAAGTCCAACTCCCCCCTCACTGCAGTTGCCAGGCTCCCCCCCCACCCTGATAAGTGAACCCCACCCCCTAGAAAAACTGTCATTTTGCCTAAAAGAGGCCCCGTTGTAAGAATTTACTGCATTTTCCTTACGTATTTGTCCAGCCCAATTGACACCATTCCCCCTGGACAAACCCCTTCATTTCCAATCCCCCCCTTTGGCAAAATCCACTAGGAGGGTTCCCCCCCTTACTTCTAATTATTTTTTTTGTGACCTTCCTGTAATAGGTCCTCACCCCAGTCTCCCAACATCGTTGCCCCCAGCACGAGCAGATAATAGGATTGCCCCCTTTCTTTCATGATGCACCGCGGCAAAACAATACCCTCCATCCCAGCCCCAGGAAAGCAAATCTCGTCTCCTCCTGTCCTTCAAGCAGAACGCCTATCCATATACTAAACTTGGCTACCCCCAAAAAACAACAATATTCTTACCCCCTTAATGTCTTTCGTCGTCTCTTCCCAGTAGCGACTCACATTCGTCGGGTAGCACGAAAATGTTTGGGTTTCCACAACAGTTTCCACGGCATCTCTTCTTTTTCATCTTTTCTACCTTTCCATTCATCTTCTTGATCGTCAACTTCTTTCCCTGCTGTCCAGCCCCTGCCCAGTTTCCCTTCTTGACCTGAGGACCAAAAAAGGGGGGACTGCTACGAATTTCTTGTTTTTCCCCGGTCAGTCGCCGAATTTTCCCTATTCGCCAACCTCAATTCTTCCTTAAGCGTTGGTAAAGTTGCTCGTGGAGGCATCTTGCTTCAATTCTAGAGAGCGCGCAAAAAGGGTTTCCCGAGCCAAGTACACGTCAACACGCGCAAAACCAATCAACAGGGCTACTGCGCAGACGTCCCCCGGCCCAAAGCGATGCGAAAAACCCCCAGCAGCCCCGAAAAATCCATGTTTTAACCCCCCTCCAAAGCAGGGGCCCCCACCAGGGAGGATCTCGTAGACCTTTTAAAGGGGTTTTACGGGCTTTTTTGCAAAACAATCAACTCCACGGAACAAAAGAGCGCATTCCCGGGAGATGGGCAGTACTCTCCTGAGAGTTGCTTTTTGACCCAAGAGGGACAGGGTGCCATGAATTTGCGGGGTTTTCGAGCGGGGAGGACTTGTCTCCAGCTCAGGAAACAACAGGTGGAATAACCCCTGTGCCAAACCACCCCAGGTTCCCACAATGGAAAATTCAGGCCCGAGGGGCAAAAAGACCTCTTGCTGGGGGCAGTAATTCGGGTCGGGTTGACACGTCTTGCTACAAGAAACTCTGATGTCCCCACTAGGCCCCAAAACTACCCGGTTTTGGGGTATTTTCGGGCCCTGGGCCCCGGGGATTCACTGCAAGGCACAGCTGATTTTTTTCCAATTCAATACCTCACGAGGTTATAGCCAACCGTGGGGTGGGGGAGGATGTCGAGGTACAGGCCATCCTTGGCACATACCCGGGGCCCATTACCTCTATAACATCACAAGAACCCAAGGGCACCCTCGACATTGCAGAGCCCTCGCACTAGCACCCCCTGAGTTATTATTGTGGGGGGAGATTTCAACCACATCACCCTATTTGCACTCTAACCCGCAACCAATGCTGCTGCTATTCCCAATAAAACAGGGGGGGCCTAAAATTTTTGGTTTTTCTGGTCAGTTTTTTCCCCCTAATTTTTCCAAGGTTTTGGGAAAACCAAGGGACTCTTTTTAAAGAGAAAAATTTACAGAGAAGAAGAACCTAAAAATTTTTTTAAATGGTGAAAAGGAACTCCCGGGAATGGAAGGAAAAAGGCCCCTTAAACCTTTTTAAACCCTCTCCACCCCCCCGGGAGGCCGTAAAATTTGGGGAGGATTTTTTTCAAAAAATAAATAGGGGAAACAAGGGCCCCCATTAATTTAAATTTACTTTGAGGGTGTTCAAACCAAGGGGAAGCCCGGGGGGAATAATTTTGGGGTTTAAGGGGAAATTTAGTTGTAAAAAAAAGGGGAAAAATTTTTAAATCCCCCCGGTTTTTCTAAAAAAATTTAGGCCGGGGGAAACAGCCCCTTGGGTGGAGGAGAGAATTGGGGGGGTTTAAGCTTTAAAGAAATTGGACCCAAATAAATATTTTGGGGAAGGGGCCCCGGGTTTGAATTGGGGCAAGGGGTACCAATTTTTTTCCTTGGGGTTAACCCCTTTGGGTGGGGGGAGGGTGGGTTTAAAGGACCTTTGGCCTGGGGGTTTTTTTGGGCCCCCCGTTGGGTTTCCTGCATGCCACATTTTTTTTGTTCTTTTAAGCCCCCTTTAAAAGGCAACCAAGGTCCTTAAAACCCTCTATCACCCAAGGGGAAAGTTGTTCCCCCCCCTTTTTCTTCAATTTCCTTGGTTAAAGAAAACCCAGAAACCCTTACCTAATTGCCCCTTTCCTAACCCCCTTAAAAAAATAAAAATTTTTTAATTAAATCCAAAATTTAATTTCCGGTTTTTTAAAAACTGGTGGCCACCCTCATTAAATTTATTAAAGGGTTTTCCTTTTTCCCATGCCCGAAACCCCCACTTAAAAAAAAAACTTTTCAAAGAATCTCCCCCTAAATTTTTGGGGGCCTCCCTCCCAAAAGAGGGAAAAAATTTGGGGCCCTTTAAACCCCAATCTTCCAAAAAACGGGGGTTTCCCTTACCAAAATTTTGAGTTTATGGGGAAAAGCTAAACATAGAAAACGGGAAAGAGAAACCCCGGGCCCACCAGCACACCCGAACCCATCCAGGAAGCAGAGAAACTAGTGGAGCTTTTCACTTCCAGGGGAGCCTCCACTCAGCTCCCACAGGACATCCGGAATATACAGACGGATCTTCTGCCACAGCGCCAGCTAACGATACAAGCTGCATGTGAGTCGGAAGATATGGACTGATGAGACCTCACGGACTTGGAACTCCGACGTGCCATTAAGAACACAGGTGACACTGCCCCGGGCATCGTGGTGTACGTACTCCATGATTGCAGGGCTGGGCAGAGTGGAGGGGAGGCCATACTAGACGTCATAAACAAGTCGTGGAGGGCAGGACACTCCCAGCAGCTTGGAAGAAAGCTACAATCGTACCAATTCCAAAGCCCAAGGACCCAGGCAGTATGAGACCCATATCGCTGACCAGCTGCTTAGCCAAGACTGCTGAGAGGATGGTGTTAAACCGCCCTATGGAAACTTGGACCCTCTCATCATCACATATTTGGCTTCACCAAAGGAGGTGGGTACAGCAGAGTGCATAACCACTTACTAAGCCAGATTGCTAAATAACAAAAAACCTAGTATCGTCGTCTACCTCGACCTTGAAAAGGCATTTGAGCTAGCCAGCCCCACAGCAATTCTGGCAATACTAGCTCGGAAGGGAATCAAAGGACGCCTCCTGGCCTGGATAGAGTCCTACCTTAGGGGCAGGCAGGCCTGTGTCAGCTTTCAGGGACACTACTCTTCCTTTAAAACCCTGGAAAACGGTACACCACAAGGAGGTGTGCTCAGTCCTACCCTGTTTAACATCCTTATGCAGGAACTTGTGAGCCTTCCCTTTCATAGTGGTACACAGCTCCTCAGCTATGCTGATGATCTTGCACTAGTAGTGGGAAAGGGAAAGGCAATTTAGAACGACAGGCTCAGAGAGCTTTGGACCTAATTACGCAGTCTTGCAAGGAACTAGGCCTCAAGATCTCGGCCGAGAAATCTCTTGCAATGATGTTCAAGGGACCAGATCCTATGAATAGATTACGTATTCAGGATATAGAACTTGAGTGGACAGGCTCCTACCTGTACTTGGGAATCTACATTGATAAAAAGCTGACCTTTCAGAAACAGGCCGAGTATGTCAGGTCACGTGCTCTACTCAGACTCAACGCCATGAGAGCCATGACGAGGCACCGTGCAGGGGCAAGCAAAGATGTACTTCGCTTGTACTATATACAAGCTATACGCTCGCTCATTGACTACGGTGCACCGGCTTTAGCTCATCTCTTCCCGCAGAGCAGGCAAAGGGTGGAGGTCGTACAAAACCAGGCGATAAGAACTATGCTTGGGGCCCCCATCTGGACCAACACAGTATGTCTCAGATCTGAGGCCCGGCTTCCTTCCTTGGCTGGACAGAGTAAGATACATAAACGCCTGCAAAGTGGCCACGATTCTGCACCGGCAGCAAGGTAACCCACTAAGGAGACGGATCATTGACAACCATGTCACAAGATCCCACACTCTTCACGGACTACTCCTGGATTCGTTCGTTTTGTGCTGCTGGGCGGAAGCTGCTGCCTAGTACAACTACTCCTTGAGAAGAGTTGTGACCTCTCCTGTTGCTGGGTACCATCCACCACCTCCCTGGCGCCCAGATCCAGCCGATGTTTGCATCATGCAGCTACCCATCTCTAACGTCTCTGCAGTCAGACACCCTCAGCAATCATGCTGAGACAAGCATGGCACTGGCAGAGGGAGGCACATGTGCAGTGTATTTCACAGATGTCTGTCGACCCTAAGGAAAGAGCAAAGTGGACTGTACCCCAATGGTC
>NW_026470016.1:0-11998 GCF_026875155.1 Cherax quadricarinatus | reverse complement strand
CAAGGAACAACTATCTTGCAAGTCTGAAGGTGTAGGTGGAACACAGATGGGAGCGACAGAGTTACCAGTGCCTGACCGCTTGGGTACACTACTGGAGAATGCATTGGCTTGTAAGGACTTAATTCGTACATCATACTCTGTGGCAGTATGGCAGATTTCTGATCCAAGTTGGTAACCCCAAAATGGAATGATCAGGTCGTCAATTTGGGCATGCCATCGGTACGGGTCGAGCACAATGCGTAAGTCTCGCATGGAAGCAAATCCCAGTAGAAGGTCACCAGGGAAAGTAATCTGGTCGACAACAAGAAAAGCAGCAGTGAAGTCTCTGCCTTGGATAGTAAAGGTGAGCGAAGTCTGCCCTCGGACTTGCAGAAGGGAACCAGCTACTCCGCTAAGGGAGGTCACAGTAGTTGGTTCAGCGAGGAGGACATGTCGTAACTGCTTCTCTATAAACAAGCTAGACCTGATGATATTAACTTGCGCCCAGAGTCCATGAACACATGAATGGGCGCATTATGGACAGAAGCTTATACTAAAGGACCAATCGTTTCTTTAGGAGTTATATGCAAACAGAAAGGTGGGTTGTCATCGGAGAAGGCATTTTCTACTTCATTCCCAAATTCCTCTACGTCAGAGACCTGTGAAGCAGCATCAACAGCAGGGTTGTCATTCTCAAGGCTGGCTAAGGCTTCATAGGAATTTTGAACTGGGATGGTGTACTCACTATCACCTACTGTCACGACTGGACGAGTAGACTTGGGCGCTTGGATTCCCCCGAATTGGAAGAATGAGTCTGGTTCTGGTTAGTTTGTGAACCATGATGTCTGTTTCCTCTCCTGGCTCTGCGGTTGGAACGGCCACGGAAAGATCTAGAGTACTGCAGGTTGTAGAGAGCATTGCACTCAGATGTGTCATGTCCATGAATTCTATGATAAGTACAGTAGGGAAGATCTGACTGGTACTCATCATCAGTACGACGCTTCTTAGGGTGACTATCATGACAATTAATAGCAATATGGCCATGATAACCACAATTGTAGCAAGTTCTTTGACTGTGGGTACTGTACATACTACGGGTGCTACGGGAATGATGGCTCTTAACACTATCTTTGGATGATGGACGCAAGTGATTAAGGTTGGGAGTTTTGGTAGTAGCACAAACTAGAGGAAGTACAGGAGTGGACAAAGTGGTTGGTGAAGACTTACGATAAGGGAAGGTTCCCTCGGGACACAAATTTCATACATGGATGAGAGCTGCGAGCGGTCCCATAGTAGCATCTAGCGGACTGGAATTGTACACATACACAGATGTCGGTGGCATTAGTTGTTTAATAACTCCAAATGCGGCTAATTTGGCAAACCCTTCAAGGGCTGGTTTATCGTTATCTTTAAGGTACTTGGAATTTTGACCTGCTTTAACGAATGAGGACATTAGGTTATTAAGACGAAGAGCAAACTCATCTAATGACTCTTCTGGCCTCGGAGCTGTGCAGACTAATTCTTTGAGAATGACAAACGGATCGGTTTCTCGCACCGGTTCGAGATAGTTGCGAATTAACTGTTCATAATCTTGCCACCTGGTTAGATCTTGAAAGTCCTTCATACGAATTAAGTTAAACACATGTGAGGCGGCTGGAGAACGGGCTAGACTCTCCTTTCTGATACTGATTAAACAACTCTCAGATGGAAGACCATCAACTGAAGCATCAGCTCTGGCTCGAACAGTGGAAAACCAACCTTCTAGGTTGTCTGGGTTACCATTGAACAATGGCATAGCATCATAGGGATCATGACTAAAATTACGCAGGCTAGAAGTCTGATTGTATCTATTGTTTGATAAGGAGTTACTCGAATTTTGGGCTGACGCATTAATGGTTGTACTAGCAGCATGTGCTGAGGCATCGCTTGAGAAAACTTGAGACATGTTTACAAAATGTAAAACAAGAATTTAGAGAAACAAAAGAGAACTAACTGAGGAACACACAACACAGTGAACTTAAATGGGAAGAAAATGCTTAACTATTCTGCATAAGTAATTAAAAATTGACAGGTCACACAGTAAGCAAAGAAACTCAGTCACAGAGAAAATGCTTATCTGAACAAACAACACTTTGAAAATCAAGAGAACTTGTACTTTACTCAAATCTAATTTGCTCAACTTTTACTTTAAATTTAATGAATGGCACAGTGAGTTGTCTTTACTCTCAATGCAATAGGGAAATACACAATAAAATGATAAAATGGACTCAATAAAGCTTGTGCAAAATAAAACAAACTGGGACACAATTCACTGAAATAAAATAAAATGGCACAGAAACAATAAAATATTATGCACAGAACAGAGCATATGAAACTGCACTGAAATAAACTGTAGCAATATTGCAAATAACAATTGCTAATCAAAAAGTACTGCACAACACTGCATAAAATCTCTGCAAGAAATTTTTTTTAAAAACAACACAATATTTGCACAAGAATTATTTCAAAATGAGTCAATGTGCAATAAAAAATATTACACACACAAGAAAAGAAATATATCAAGGAATGAACTGGGGGAACACTTTGACTCTTAACTGCACTCAAGCAACACTTAACAAGCAAAAGAACAATTTACTTAAAAATTTACTTAAAAATTGCACTAAGAGTGAATTTGTTCAATGAAACATGAAAAATAATAGGTGCTAAAACACAGAACAAAAAAAAAGTTTGAACACTTACAGTGATGCAGAACACAACACATCAACATAAACACAATACTAGAATTTTCTTGCAATGAAACTTGATGTGTGAAAGCTTTGATAAGATAATTATCTTGCTTGCACAAAACAATGGCACTATTGTCTGTGGAAATAAGACAAATTAGACACTGGCTAAATGAAAGAATATGAACACAAAAAAAATGTTCAACACACAGAGAACAAAAAAAAAAAAGAATACACAAATGCTGGGATGAAAAAATTATGTATAACTGAGACAACACCGAGTTGTGATGCAGAATACAACTAAATAAATTACTGAAATACTTCACTGGAACACTGAGAACACTAGATGATTCTGAAGCGTAAACACAAGTTCTATACTGCTCATATGTTGCACACACAACAAAGGAAAAACACTAAGTACTTACTTCAAGTGTATAAAAAGACACACAACACAGACATAAGATAATGCATGAAAATTAACACTGAATTAAGGAGATAAAAAGATTATTGCAAACAGTATATAATAAACACTGAGTCTAATCAAGAGTCACTGAATGTCACCAAGAGAAAAAAAATCGCTGGAAACACAAAAAGAAATGTCTCAACACTCGCAAATGTCTCTATGAAAAATATTATCGCTGTAACGACTTGGTGAAGAATAAGGTTGATGGTAGTGGAGAGTAGAGGAGACTGGTTGCTGACTCACTGCTCCTCAGTACACTTGATTATAGAATTGCGCTTAAATCGACGATACACACATAGGAGGCTTTCAACTGTTGGCGCCACTGTCGAAGACACACTCTAGCTCTTGACCCCCTATGTGGTCCTTAAAATATGGTGCTATAACCCCTCGTAGTGTACCAAACACTGGTAGAGGTTGGGTGAGTGGGTTAATGGCTGAGTGAGGCATCTGAGGCCACGTGGTGAGTGGGTGGGTGGGTGGGCTTAACAGGGCTAAGACCGGGGGTGGTGAGACACACGTGGTGAGTGGGCCTATGGGTTGAACGGCGTAAGCCTCACTGAGGACAACCACACTGCCGCGAAGATAATTCTAAGCCGGCAGGCTTAAAATACACCCACAAAATACCACAACGCCACAGGGATGAAAAGGAGCACTCAGAATGGCTTGGAGCTTGAACACAAAGCGATGAAGACTGTACTCACGTGGCTTGCTTGAGTACTGGGGTAAGACACCTGGGTTAGTTGCTAGCTGGCTTATCTTAACCCTTCACACAGAATAACTTGATAACTTCTCACGATGAGCACAGCTGGGGTGGAAAGCTGGCTTGGCAGGCAAAAGAACTGGATGGAATAGGCTAGGCTGGAATGGACTCGGTTGTTCCGACTCCCCCACCACAGACTGGAAGCTGGCTTATTTTGCAAACTCGGGTCAACCCCTCGGAAGCGATGCAAATAAGCAGATAAACACTAATACAAAGAGATTGACCAGTGAATAATGTAGTGGCTGGTAGAAGCTTGAGAGAGTAGCTGGCTTGAGGTAGCTGGCTGGGGTAGGTCTAGCATACCTTTCTCGGCAGGCCTACTCACAAGATGGCAGCCGGCTCGGTAGAAATTTATCTCCAGAAATCGCTGTAATCGTTCAGGATTACAGGCCCTCCGCTGTCACATTTGTCGTAGGGGTTCTTAAAAGGAGATATCGAGGGTTGAAGGTAGACACACTGGTTGGATGGTAACGATATATTGTCAGACTGTGATGATGGGAGATGGAGCCCAGCCTCTGCCTTGTCCTAGCCTATGTCAAACACCGACTGAGAGGGAGGCAGAGATACGAACGTACACATGCTCATCCCGTGACGTCACACAAACAGTCACTCGGCCTAAGGGATCTTCTATATAAACACATGGATGATACTATAATGCTCAGCTAATCTATACAACACATGTAAGGGGATTCAGCAACTATGCTGACAAACACAGCATTGGAGAGGAAACTGAAGGTATGGTACACCAACGCTGATTGAATAACGAATAAGTGAGAGTGGCACAAAAGAGTCCGAGGCATCACCAGAGGCATCATAGCTCTCACAGAAATCAAACTCACAGGAATAATAACAGATGTCATCTTGTGTGTGATAAATGGTTTAAAATACCGACAAGTTGAAGATTGAGACACTTATGCAACATGTGGGAATCTTTATTGAGGAAACGTTTTGCCACACAGTGGCTTCATCAGTCCAATACAAATCAGAAGGGAATAAGGAGAGTAGTAGTTTGAGGTAATCAGTCCCTCATCGACCCCAGGCTGAGGGACTGCCTCAAACTCCTCCTCTCCTTATTCCCTTCTGATTTCTATTTGACTGATGAAGCCACTGTGTGGCGAAACGTTTCCTCAATGAAGATTCCCATATGTTGCGTGTCTCAATCTTCAGATGCCATCTTTCCAATGGGATATCAGATCCTGAGGAAAGACAGGGGGGGTGGAGTGACACTGCTCATCAAAAACTGATCTGATTTTGATGAGTTGGAGAAAGGAAACAGAGAAGCAAGAGACTAAATAATAGGAACACTTCAGTCTGGAGGTCCTAGGATGGTAATTGCGGTGATGTATAACCCACAGAAAAGGAGGCCAGTGCAAGAATATGATAAGATTATTAGAGCGATGGTTGACAAACTGGCTGAAGTGGACAGAAAGGCTGATGTGAGCAGGGCAAAGCTGCTGATTATGGGTGACTTCAATCACAAGAAAATCAACTAGGAGAACCCAGAGTCACATGGGGGCTCAGAAATGTGGAGGGCTAAGATGATGGAGGTGGTATTGGAAAACCTCATGTACCAACACGTAAGGGACACTACCAAAGAGAGAGGAGAGAATGAACCTTGAGTAGTGCAGATAGAGGACATCACATATGAAAGACCCCTTGGGGTCAGTGATCACGTGGTTCTGAGCTTCGAATGCATAGTAGAGTTACACATGGAGAGGGAAGGAGGAAGGGCAGGACAAAATGAAGCCAAACTACAAGAGAAGGGATTACACAGGCATGAAGGATTTCCTGCATGGGGTTCAGTGGGACAGAGAAATGGCAGGGAAGTCAGTAAATGAGATGTTACCCTTGTACCCAAGGGTAACAGATATAACGAGAAAGCCAGGATGAGCCCTTGGTTCACCCAAAGGTGTAAAGAGGCCAAAACAGTGTGCTAGAGAATGGAAGAAGTATAGAAGGCAAAGGTCCCAGGAGAATAAGGAGAGCAGTTGTAGAGCCAGAAATGAATATGCACAGGTAAGAAGGGAGGCCCAACGACAATACAAAAATGACGTAGCAGTGAAAGCCAAATCTGGCCCGAAGGTGTTGTACAACCACATCAGGAGGAAAGCAACAGTCAGAGATCAGGTAATCAGGCTGAGGAAGGAGGAGGGGAAATCACAAGAAACGACTGTGAAGAATGTGAGGAGCTCAACATGAGATTCAAAGAAGTATTCACAGTGGAGACAGAAGGGACTCCAGAAAGACGGAGAGGTGGTATACACCATCAAGTCTTGGACACAATACATACAACCAAGGCTGCTAAGTGAGCTAGATACCTCAAAGGCGATGGGGCTGGATAACATCTCTCCATGGGTCCTGAGAGAGGGAGCAGAGGCGCTTTGTGTACCACAAACAACAATCTTCAAGACATCTATCGAAGCAGGGCAACTACCTGAGGCATGGAAAACAGAAAATGTAGTTCCAGATTTTAAAAAATAAGACAGACACGAATCTTTAAACTACAGACCAGTTGTATACCCAGCTGGGTTCATATTTCATTTCATGCTGGTGCTGACATCTATAGGCCTACCCAGCTCAGCCCACACCATGCTTACCCTGCCTCACTCAGGCAGCCACCTTCACTCAGGAAACAAGGTCTGCTCATCACTATTGGGCCAGGGCACTTAAACACACTGCCTGTGCACCAAGAACCCAAATAAATAATGTTACCTCTGAAGCCTTATCATTCATTCCCGCTACCAGATCAACATGCAATCCTTCGACGATAAATGATGGAAGCGGTGGTCGCAGCAAGTATGTTGCTTGAAGAGTGGAAGGAAGGAAACAGGAAGATGTCACTCCTTCATCGCCCCATACGAGAAGCATCCGTCTCTCTACGAGTTGTCCTGAAGTCGTGTCTGCAAGTTTCATCATTCAGACACAGGATCAGCAGGATCCAGGCCGAAATTTGCCGAATTTCCTCGAGAAATCTTTGTAGCATCACCTATCACTTCACAGCATCCCATGCTATTCTTCAGTCACGTGTTCATCGTCACCTGCAACGTTTCTGCTGCTGTCGTTCAGCTCAGCACGGCTATTTCAGCAAGTTAGAGGTGAGTTATGTGGTGCTCTGCATTCAGTGTGGTTGGCTCTCCAGTGGGTATGTGGGGTGCAGAGGAAGTGGCCACCCACACTCATCACGCTACCACCATACACCACTATATGTACTCTCACCCCCTCTTTGCTGTTTTTCTCTGAATGCAGTGTGAATTCTCGCCAGAGATGTGTATCCGAGTGCCCTAGGTCACTCGAATCCACGTGGATCTACAAGCCATGTGAAGCGAGCCACGTGAGTTACCAAAGCCACATGTTGTTGTCTGCTGCAAAGCAGACAACAGCATGTAGTAATAAGTTATCACAAGTTATATACACTGACGGCTCTAAACAGGAGTCTTCTGATAGGGCTGCATCTGTTCTTGTTGCCATCTCCCTAGTTAAGAACGATAATAAACTTGTTGAACTAGGAATAAGAATTAACAACTGGGCGTCTACATTGCAAACTGAATTGTTTGCAGTCCTAATGACGCTAAAGCTAACTTATAACACTGAGCTTGACTTTATCATCATTACTGATTCTATGTCATCACTGAATGCTCTTGATTCAAATGACTCCAACATGCTCATTGGAGAAGCCAGGTATAGATACTAAAAAATCAGGGACAAAAGAATTTATGTACAATTGCTATGGATCCCATCACACATTGGATTATTCCTTCATGATAAAATTGATATGTTAGCCAAGAAGAGTACCCAGAAGGAGAATGTAGAATATAACTTTGGTATATCTGTGTCTAGCAATCGGAATAATAATGGGAGAGAAGTAAATAACGAAAATTATTGTTATAGAATGCAGTTAGAAGCCTGAGTAGATCTATAACCCACTATGATAACATGAACGTAGATAAGTATGTTTATGGAGCAACTTGCAATGTGAAGACTGACTGATGTTGTAGTGGCCAGGCTTAGGCTTGGTTTCAAGTACTTTTGGCAGTTTGGGAGACACACAGATGATCAAACTAAATGCAAATTATGTGATCAGGCATATGGTCATTATTGAGGAATACAGAGATAGACAGTTCCTAGGCTTTTTGTGTATCCATATGCTCTTGCGCTACCGTCCACATGATGAATATGGGGCGCACAATAAACTAGCCATTTCGGTGGCAAAATCTAAAAAAAAATCTAAATCTGCTGCCTGGCATCATCCATAATGTCACTATGCTGCCCGCATCACTCCCCTTGACATCACGATGCTGCCTGACATCACCCCAGGACGTCTTCCCGACGTCACCTCGCTACGTCACCCACGACATCTACCCGACGTCACTCAGGGACGTCTGCCCAATGTCACCCATGACGTTGCCATAGACGTTGCTTTGACATCACCTCACAACGTCACCCCGGATGTCTGCCTGATGACACCTCATGATGTCTGCCCGACATCACTCCAGAACTTTGCTGATGTCACCCCAACGTCGCCATGCTGCTTGACATCACCTTTCGACATCATGCTGCCCTGATGTCACCTCGTGATGTCACCACACATCACTGACATCACCACATGTCACATCGACAGTGTTTTAGTTTCACAGTGAACAATTTGTTTCAGTATTGTTGAGAACGGTCGTGAGAAGATCTGTAAAGTGTAAATTCTTTTCAGTGTTCTCATACGTTCGTGATAGCCTTAAGGTCGAATTTTGCATAGAAAAGCATCTTTTGCTACTGCAAGCCATGCAGTAACTGCATGTGCAGTGCAGGTGTGTGCAGTTTTCGGTGTGTCCTGATGTGTGGTCTGAGCCCAGATGTGTGTGTAGACCACACTCTGAGTCCAGACCATTGGTAACACCTTCGTGTTACATGTTGACCATTGACCCCTGACATTAGTGAGTCCAGGCGTCAGTTACAAGCATCTGAGCCCCCATGTACAGAAAGCTCTTCTCACTGTTCGTAGATGCCATGCCCGAGTCGTACCTGCTACGACTCCCCGTTGAGACTTTTCACTCCACCGCCTGACTGTCAGTACAGTTATGTGTAGAAAACCCATCTGAGGATGCTTAGACTAACTCTGCTATGACGCGAACTCTGTCCAGAGAATGAAATTGTCAAGTCGCAGTAGCTCTGTCGGCAGGCGACTGTCTGACTCGTAATCATAGCTTCAGTGAAACCACCTGCACAGAGTATGATGTCACTTTGCTCACTCCAGTAACGGTGTATACTGCTACTACTACCAAATGATGCGCCTGAGTCGTCTTAGCCACGACTCTCACCGGCACCACTAAGCTGTTGTGCGTTCCTGGCAGTGACAGCCCCAGTGACTACCAGTCAAGAAATATCTTCCTGAGTCGCTTGCCAGAAGATGTCCTGCCCAGTTGCCGAGTACTGATGATGCCTCACTCGAGGACACCAAGTTGTGCCCCAAGTTGCGTGAACCCTGCAGCGACTACTTCAGGATGACTGCTTCACCGTTCCAGAGAAGACCATACTCTCTTACGTCATAGCTCAGCCACAATGATGTCTCCTGTTTTGCAGTGTCTGTCCAGACACAAGGTGTGCAGTGATGCCCGCTGAGGCTCACTGCCTTGGACCACGATGTTAGCACACCCCGCCCTTTTTTTTCTTCCCTCCTTAAAGGAAGTTTTTTTTTTTTCCCTGTCCACATGTATATACATACTTCTGTGTTCTGTTCCTGAGAGACCGAGAGTTTTTTTTTCATTTGTGGTCGAGAACGACTATGGGTAGGTGGCCTAGTGATGTATGCCCAGCTGGGTTCATATTTCGAGCCATGCTGGTGTTGCCATCTGTAGGCCCACCCAGCTCAGCCTGCACCACGATTACCCTGACTCACTCATAATAATAATAATAATATTCTTTATTTACTACAAGTACATGTACAAGGTATACAGTCCTAGCTGACAACAATGACATACTACTATATAGAAACTCCCTTGTTATGCTCTGCATTTCGGGCAAATTAGGTCAGTGTCCCGGGATGCGACCCACACCAGTCGACTAACACACAGGTACCCATTTTACTGATGGGGAACATAGACAACAGGTCACTCAGGAAACAAGGTCTACTCCTTCACTCCTGGGCATGGCCCACCTGGGCCAGGGCAAACACTGCTTGTGTACCCAGAACCCAAAAAAAGTAACATTGCCTCCGAAGAGTATCATTCATTTCTGCTACCAGATCAACACAGTTCACACAATGATAATGTCACTGACATGCATAGCATGAAAAGTCATGTAGAAGATGTCTTACCTGTTGGAAAGACATCAGCAAGTCATGGTATGTGACGAGGTTTCAGAGTGAGCGCCTGTGACGAGCGGGGTTCCACAGGGGTCAGTCCTAGGACTGGTGCTGTTTCTGGTATGTGAACATGACAGAAGGAGTAGACTCAGAAGTGTGTCTGTTTGCAGATGATGTGAAGTTAATGAAGAATTCAATCAGATGAGGACCAGGTAGAACTACAAAGGGATCTGGACAGACTGCAGACCTGGTCTAGAAACTGGCTCCTGGAGTTCAACCTGCCAAGTGCAAAGTCATGAAGATTGGGGAAGGGCAAAGAAGACCACAGATGGAGTACAGTCTAGGGGGCCAGAGACTACAAACCTCACCCAAGGAAAAGGATCTTGGGGTGCGTATAACACCAGGCACCATCTTCTGAGGTGCACATCAACCAAATAACTGCTGCAGCATATGGGCGCCTAGCAAACCTAAGAACAGCATTCCGACATCTCAATAAGGAATCGTTCAGGACCCTGTACACCGTGTACGTCAGTCCCATATTGGAGTATACAGCACCAGTTTGGAACCCACAACTAGCCAAGCATATAAGGAAATTAGGAGAAAGTGCAAAAGTTTGCAACAAGACTAGTCCCGGAGCTAAGGGGCATGTCCTACGAGGAGAAATTAAGGGAAATCGACCTTACGACATTGGAGGACAGGGGCGAGAGGGGGGGTATGATAACGACATATAAAATACTGTGAGGAATCGACAAGGTGGCTAGAGATAGGATGTTCCAGAGATGGGACACAGCAACAAGGGGTCACAATTAAAAGTTGACTCAGATGAATCACATGGATGTTAGAAAGTATTTATTCAGAGTTGTCTGGAAGTGGAATAGTCTGGGAAGTGATGTAGTGGAAGCAGAATCCATACATAGCTTTAAGATGATGTATGTTAAAGCCCATGGAGCGGGAAGAGTGACCTGGTAGCGACCAGTGAAGAGGCGGGTCCAGGAGCTGTGAATCGACCCCTACAACTGCGACTGGTGAGTAGCATGCGGAAGAACACGCACACACACGAAAAACACACATGCACACGTATATATACCTGGAATCACTTCCGGAAGTCAGCACTCCCGCAGTCCGGTCCCGGACCAGGCCTCCTTGTTGCTGGCCTGATCGATCAAGCAATTATTGCCCGCCTCCTGCAATCTAACATATGCACCACAACCCGGCTGATCAGGAACAGTTTTGAGGAATCTTTCGAGTTCCCTCCTGAAGACAGCTAGGGATTTGTTGAAGAGTCGTGGTCCCTTAACATTTATTGAGTTTTCTGTGTACTCATGACTGCCTTGCTTTTCAGTGGAGGTATCCTGCACCGTCTGCTGCCAAACCTCGTGTGTTCATAAGTAGCAATTTCAGTGTTCAGGTTTGGTACCACTCTCTTCAATAGCTTCCAAGTGTTGATTATGATGCATCTTTTTTGGTCTACTTTTAAGGGACTTCAAGTGCTCCCAGTAATTTAGGTGCATGACTGAGTTTATAGGTTTAAAGGTGGCCCGAAGTTCGATCGCTAGTGCACTCAGCTCACACACTGAGGTCCGGAGATCAAATCTCCTCCCGTATGGTTGGAAAACATTAGGGACGTGTTTCCATAAGACACCTGCTGTCCCTGTTCACCCATCAGTAAAATGGGTTACCTGGAAGTTAGTCGACTGGTGTGGGTCGCATCTTGAGCAAAAAATGACCTAATTTGCACGAAATGCTCTGCATAACAAGGGGCTTTTCCATATAGTAATTTG
>NW_026470015.1:0-11799 GCF_026875155.1 Cherax quadricarinatus | reverse complement strand
TGGTATAAATCCCGACGGGTTGTTAGGTAAAACACATATGCAACAGTTAGGTATCTTTATTTCGAAACGTTTCGCCTACACTGTAGGCTTCTTCAGTCAAGTAAGAACATAAGAACATAAGAAAGGAGGTACACTGCAGCAGGCCTGTTGGCCCATACTAGGCAGGTCCTTTACAATTCATCCCACTAACAAAACATTTGCCCAACCCAACCTTCAATGCTACCCAAGAAATAAGCTCTGATATGCAAGCCCTACTCAAATCCAACCCCTCCCACTCATGTACTTATCCAACCTAAATTTGAAACTACCCAAAGTGGTAGCCTCAATAACCCAACTAGGTAGACTGTTCCACTCATCAACTACCCTATTTCCAAATCAATACTTTCCTACATCCTTTCTAAATCTAAACTTATCTAATTTAAATCCATTACTGCGGGTTCTCTCTTGAAGAGATATCCTCAAGACCTTATTAATATCCCCTTTATTAATACCTATCTTCCACTTATACACTTCGATCAGGTCTCCCCTCATTCTTCGTCTAACAAGTGAATGTAATTTAAGAGTCTTCAATCTTTCTTCATAAGGAAGATTTCTAATGCTATGTATTTATTTAGTCATTCTACGCTGAATGTTTTCTAACGAATTTATGTCCATTCTGTAATATGGAGACCAGAATTGAGCTGCGTAATCTAGGTGAGGCCTTACTAATGATGTACAAAGCTGCAGTATGACCTCTGGACTTCTGTTGCTTACACTTCTTGATATAAATCCCAGTAATCTATTTGCCTTATTACGTACGCTTAGGCATTGCTGTCTTGGTTTAAGGTTGCTGCTCGCCATAACCCCCAAGTCCTTTTCGCAATCTGTATGGCTAAGTTCTACATTATTTAACTTATAAGTGCTAGGGTTATGGACACTCCCGAGCTTCAGAACCTTGCATTTATCTACATTGAACTGCATCTGCCACTTTTCTGACCATGAATAGAGTTTGTTTAAATCCTCCTGAAGTTCCATAACATCCAGGCATGAATCAATTATCCTGCCTATCTTTGTGTCATCGGCAAATTTGCTCATATCACTAGTAATACCCTCTTCAAGATCATTGATATATATTATAAACAACAACGGGCCCAAAACTGATCCCTGTGGTACGCCACTTGTTACAGATCCCCACTCGGATTTAACCCCATTTAAGCATACTCTCTGCTTCCTATTAGTGAGCGGTAATTTGACGGCAACGACTTGTTCCCTGCTTTAAAAATAGGAATTACATTAGTCATCTTCCACATATCAAACACTACACCTGTTTCAAGAGAAATATTAAAAATATTAGTCAATGGTTCACAAAGTTCCATTTTACACTCCTTAAGAACCCTAGAAAAAAGTTCATCAGGGCCCGGGGATTTATTTTGCTTCAGTCGGTCTATCTGTTTGATAACCATTTCGCTAGTGACTATGATATTGCGTAATTTATCGTCTTTAGGCCCACTATTACTGGGATATTGTTAGTGTCCTCCTGAGTGAAAACTGAGAGAAAATAATTATTAAGAATAGAGCACATTTCATTCTCCTTGTCAGTAAGATGCCCTTAGTTATTTTTAAGGAGACCTATCTTATCTCTAACTTTTGTTTTATATACCTGAAAAAAACTTTTCGGGTTAGTTTTCGATTCCCTAGCAACTATAATTTCATAGTCCCGTTTAGCTTTCCGTATCCCCTTTTTAATGTCCCTCTTAATGTCAGTATAATGATTCATAAGATGACCCTCAGAGAAGGCAGAAGATACTTGAAGACGATGTAATCAGTACATCACTCTTGAAGTTTTGAGGTAGTCAGTCCCTCAGTCTGGAGAGTATTGTTCCATAGTCTGAAACTATATGGAGTAGAAGTATGTATGTATGTATAATGTTCGCCAAGACCGTAGTCCTGGCACGGGTCTCAATCTTGCGATGACCCGTCTCTGGCTCCCGAGGGAGAAAGGTTTCTACAATGATGCGACATATGCTGTTCAAGCACTCTTCTGGTCAGTTCAACTGGTGCATCTCATAAGCGACAACACCGTATGTACTCCTAACTATGGACACTAGCGAGGAGGAGGATATGTTGTTATCACAGGTAACAGCTTGTCTGGTTCGTTGACTCCATGGTACACTAGTGTGGCCGCAGTCATCTCTGGTTCCTCTTCGGGAGGGAATATCACTCCTAGTTGCCTGCGGAGTGTCTCAGTAACTTCGCACTCCAGAAGATAGTGTGTTAGGGGCCGCTGGACAACGTGCTGACAGTACTGGCACATCTCCTCCTCAGCCTTGTCTACCATCATCTTGGCTGTGGGAAAGCCCAAACGAAGCCGATGGATGTCGGTACACTGCGCTCTGGACCAGCTTCTATCATATGGAGGGGGTTCTCCCTGAGTCGCTGCTCGGTACCACTGCTGAGATGGGGTATCACCTAAGACCTCCCCCATAAGTTTCATGGCTCTGGCAGCCACCAGTTTGGTCTGTCGTAGGCTGATTGGGACAGTAATCCCAACATGTGGACAGTCTGTTGCTGCCTTGGCTGCATCATCTGCCGCCTCATTTCCCCGGATGCCAGCATGGCTGGGGATCCAGTTCAATGTCGATCTGTTACCCTGAACTTCTAAGGCTGTCATTATGCTCAGGATCGATGTGATTGGAGTAGAAGTGACAGGATGGAGCCTTATATAATGCCAGGAGGTGAGATGTAGGTCACTAGTAGAGGTAAGAAGGTAGTCGTTGGGACACAGACACAGAGGATTCTGCTTTTGACTCTCGCCCTGGCATGTCATAGCAGTTCTCCTTACTTACTCTGTCTCCCTACGATCCCCGTTGGGGAGGGGAACCTTTACCAGCGTCGTCTTCGCCTTGACTTGCATGATGAGCTACGCAAATCGTGTAAAGATCAAGCCAAAAAGTGGTACCGTTGATGATTCAACGAAGCTTGCTCTTGCAACTGTTGTTCAGGGAGCACTGCAAGTTAAATTCAAAGCTATTTTGTCACTGAAAGAAGCATTCATCGTTGTATGTCACGATGATGCTGAAGCAGAGAAGTTACTCACCACAGAAGCCACCACTACTCTTACTGCTCAAGGATTTATTGTTACATCCTCTCCTGCCCTCAGGGCAAGAAAATCAGTATTCCTAAAAAAACTGGACAAGATTCTGACTTCTCAATCAACTGCTGAACTCAAGTCATCCATTGAAACGCAAAATACTTGGGCTACTGTTGATAGCATTACCAAAATCCCGAATGCATCGTCCATGCTCAAGGTTCACCGACGTGAACATGGCTACTACTGCTTTGAACGAAGGTTTGGCTGTCTACTACTACTACATCAGTCCCACCTACATTGAAGCAGAGAGATACCACTACATTCAACATTGCTGGAACTGCTATTCTTATCTTCACACCACCAAAGCATGTCCAGTAAAAGACAAGAAGTTCTGCACTATATGTGGTAGTGAGGGACACACCTTCAGTTCCTGTACCGCTGCTGCTCCAACACAACCAGCGTGTTTAAACTGCAAAAGTAATGATCACCATACACTGGCAGCAAAATGTCCTACAAGAAAGGATATTATGAAGAAAACAAAAGATACAGCAAAGAAAAAACCTACTAACAACACACCAACGTATGCAGCAATTGCAAAGTTACAAGCAGACAATACAAAATTACTTCAAGCATCTACTCAGCCCGCCTCCACCACCATCACTCCTACAACATGTGACGTAACGAAAATCCGCTATTGTTTACTATACGCTCACATACAGAACATGGCTGTACCTGGAACCTTTACTTTTACCATCGAGTTATTTGCATTAAATAACATGCCATCATTCATATTTCCAGCATCTCCACCTTCTGAAGAAATTCTAAAATTCACCAAGGACTTAACACCTCAGCTACAGTAGCTCCAACACCACCAACAACTAGTGACGCCACTCCAACAACGTCCAATGAGAAGCCTTCACCGCCACCACTCCTTATTGAAACCGACCAATCAGAAGCCTTATCACCAGAAACATCTTTCTATTCGTCTACTGAAGATGACAACGAATATTCACTTCCTCCTTCAACAATACCTAACAAGAAAGGAAAAACAGCAAAAAAATCATCATCTCACAGCTCTCGACATGATAAAGATGAAGATATTAAAAAATATACTTCATGGACTGGAATCAACTTCTACACTACAGAAAAATATCATCAAGACATGCCGCTTCATGAGGTTTATTCTCACCTCTTCGAAAAGACAGTCAAGTTTACCATGGATTCTTCCTGCTCAGCTGGAACTCTTCGTACAATTGAACTTTCTACTATTCTACAACGTTTTAAACGTCTTGAAAACGGAACTGAATCGTAAAACAACGCCATGACTCCAGGTAAACACCAAACCTCTATGAACTGACCAATCAACGATGAGCTCCTTCCATGTCGCCTGCAGCCGCCCAGCAAGATGTAGCCAGCACCTGCTGAGTTCCTGTTGCCTTCTACATCGTCTTCGTCAGTATTTCTGAAATACATCTCCATCTACGCCTCCAGTACTTCGGTACCACATGTCCCAAAGTGGTTGGGCCACTTGCCTTAATTCCTCCTCTTCCCCTCCTTCCCATCCTTTTCCAGTTATTTCCATCCCTCCTTATCCTTCTTCCTTCCCATCTTACGACAGCTCTCGTCGTCCTCGATTCGATTCGATTCGGTAGTCGTTGGGAGGTCAGGTCCTACATCTCACCTCCTGGCGTTATATAAGGCTCCATCCTGTCACTTCTACTCCCTGACAGTTAATCACGGTGCTGCATTCCTCGTTTGTGACTTAGCTCGAGTGGTGACGTGTGCTTACCTAACACATCACTCACACATCGACGATCTCGCCTCTCTCGAATTACCCCGTGTTGGGAGAGACTTCATTTAGAGTAGTGTTTGCTGGACCTTCGTCCACCATCAGGACTGGTGCATCGGTGGTTGCCTACCCAAGGGCAGGAAGCCTGTTGCTGCCTGAATTCTCTTCGCCTGTTGACTGCACGCCATACAGACAGTCTCGCCGCCACTCAGGATATACAGTGCTCCATCAAGCTACAGTTCACCTCCTCGGTGTCCTGCGTCAGGCAAGTACGTGTTTCTACTTACACGTACTTGCCTAGCTGAGTACTCTCACTTTTTGGCCGATTGTCACCGCCAATTACATCTTTTCGTAATTAGACGATGCCTTCGTTGCCTTCCACCTCCCACCCCCCTTCCACTCTCCCTCAACCGCCCACACCTGCCTCTGCTTCTTCTAAATCCAATTCCTTCTTGCTAAACCTCAAATTCTCTAATCCTGATGCCACTATCTGTCCTGAAAATTTATTATATCAGATCACTGGTGCACCTCAACTTAAAGTCTTCAGAACCAACTCAGGCTTCAAACTCCTTCTTAACAAACATTCCTACGAAGCGTACACCTCAAGTGATACCAGACAAAAACTTCTCAACGCAGGCTTCACCATTATTTGGACTCCTGAGCACCGTGCCAAAAGCACAGTCATTGCTAAACACGTAGACTACTCTCTCCTGACAGCCTATGACACAGACAAAGAAGACTTAATGAAAGATATCAGTACTAAGAATAAAGTCTCTGTTGACGATATTTACAGACCCGAAAACTCTACCATTCTCAAAATACGCTGTTCTACTCCTGCTGACGCCTCTACACTCTTCAGTCAAGGAATCCTTGCCAAGACCATCCGCATTCCTCCAAACACTCTCTTCACTCCGAACTTCCACCCAATCACACAGTGTCTTAAATGCTACAAATTCGGCCACGACAAAAACACATGCACATCTACACAAGTCTGCGCCAGATGTTCAGCAACTGCCCACTTCTGGAATACTTACAACCTCCCCCTTAAATGTTTTAACTGCGGCGGGTCACACACTGCAGTAGCAAATTCCTGCCCTTCTAGAAAGCACATTCTCTCCTCCCTCAGAGCTAGCCAACCTCCCTCCCTCCCCAACCCCTTCCCTGCACCTCCCTCCCTTCCATACCTCCCTCCCCTACCCCCAATGCCTGGGCCTCCCCACGCACTTGGTCTACCTCTTCTACTCTACACACATCAAACACCAACACACAGACTACAAGCACTTCTCCTTCTACACCTACACCCACACTGGACTACAAAACTAACTGTCAACTCGCCACTGCTGCCCACTCTGCGATGATAATCTCTCAAGCTTACCAATCAGACTACTCGCATGTCCTTAACCTAATCTTGTCTGCTAACAATCTTCCCTCCTTAATTATCCCTCCTTCCTGCTTCTCTTCTAAGCCTCCTACACCCTCTCCCTCCTTCCTCTCTCCCACCCCCCTTCCTACTCCACCAGCTCTCCTCCCCCCTATCCTCTTCACTACTTCTACACCTCCCACCAACACCCCTACTGCTGCTGCTACGACCACCCCTCCCCCCACTTCCTTACTCACTTCCTCATCTCCTTCCAAAGCTTCCACTTCCTCATCCCTTACCTTAGCTTCCACTTCCTCATCCCTTACCACAGCTTCCTCTTCCTCATCCCCTACCAAAGCTTCCACTTCCTCTGCATCCACCTTCGCCCACTCCTCCACCACAACCAAAACTTCATCCAGGTCCAACTCCACCTCCTCCAGACAAAATCCACTCAGACCTAAACCTGCCCCAACTTCTGACAGACAGACCAAAGAACATAAAAACAGATCCATCTCTTCCTCCCCCTCCAGGAAACGGGTCCGTAGCACCTACAAACACACATCCACTGATGGCACCATTTTCACGGGCTTTAATCCAAACTCCTCCCCCGACATTAACTTTGCTATGACGAAACCATTAAATCATGTTTAAGGCGATTCAGTTCAACGTACGTTCTTACTTTACAATAAGACACCTATTACAGGCTCTGATCACATTCCCGTCATCTTACACATCTCCTCCAACCCCATCCTCATCCCAGCCACACCATCCTTCTCCTACAAGAAAACTGACTGGGATGCCTTCAAACAACACATAGATAATACTAACCTCACCTATGACTACAACAACAAACCCATCTCTGACACTGACACACAACTTGCTCTCATCAAAGACACCATTACACAAGCAGCCAACATCGCAATACCAAAGAAAACCGACACCACTCGTTATTCCTTCAAACCCTCAATCAGATGAACAAGAAGACTAATTATCTGTTACCACAACCGCTTTCTCTACAACACACATAGATTTAATCAAGTCCGATTAGATCTCACTTGCCTCAGAAACAACATTCTATACAGTCTAGACCAAGACCACAACAATCACTGGTCACAGCTCATACTACAAGCGGACAAACAGCGTATTAAAAACACCAAAGCCTTCTGGAACTTTATCAAAAAAATCAGAGGCACCACTCCCTCCAACAAATTCAAACACATCACCCACAACAACACACATATCTCAGACCCGCAGGCTGCTACCAACATCTTCAAACACATCTGGGAGAATATCTTCCACCGTCACCCACCTCACCATAACGTTTTTTCAACACATTCAGAACATAGAACACTGGAACACTACACACACACAAGAAACAACACCAGACAGCCACATCCATCTGGACTCTCTTACCTCCTCCCAAGAACTTGACACTCCTTTCACCAACACAGACGTTAAAACTCTCCTCAGACACCTTCCTCCCAAGGCTCCTGGTGCCTCTGGCCTAAACCATATTATCCTAAAACACCTTCCTGACTCTATCATTACTGCCTACACAAACCTCCTCAATGCCTCCCTTGCCTCTGGATACTTCCCTTCCCTCTTCAAAGCTGCTACTGCTATCCTCCTTCCCAAACCCAATAAAGACCACTCTGATCCTAGAATCTATCGCCCTCTCAGCCTCCTCGAAACTTTAGGAAAACTCTTTGAAAAACTCATCAATCATCGCCTTCGCAGATACCTGGAACACAACTCTCTACTTTCTGATGGCCAGTTCGGCTTCAAAACACACAGATCCACACAGGATGCCATTAACATCATTCTCAACTACATCCACATCAACACAAAACAAAGAAACAGGACAGCCCTGGTTGCAAAAGACGTTGAAAAAGCCTTTGACACTGTCTGGCACGAAGGGCTCAAGTACAAACTCTGCACTAACTTCATCCTGCCTCTCAATACTCGTAAACTCCTCTGCAACTTCCTAGACGGCCGTACCATGAGAATCAAATTCCAAGGCTGTTACTCTGACTACTTCACACTAAATGCCGGAGTACCCCAGGGATCTGTCCTCTCCCCTACCCTCTACATTTTTATACACTAACGACATTCCAACACTGTATACCAAAACTCCATCACACTAGCCTATGCAGACGACATTACACAACTTATCACTCATGCCAATATAGATACACTCACACACACATGAGGTCAACAGGATAGCCATCTGGGAACAAAAATGGAGGATCAAAACCAATGCAGCTAAATCCAGCATTACGTATTTTAACTACAGAAACGTGATCCTCCATTAACTGTCGAGCTCAGAACAGCTGACACCCGCACTACATCCCCATCACACAATCTGTCACTGTCCTTGGCGTTAATCTTGACTACCTTCTTCGTTTACACGGACACATTCACTCAAGGCATGCAATAGCTAGTAAGGCCCTTGCGGGCCTCTACAAGCTGAAACATGCCTCTACAAATCCTTAATACGTCCTCTGATAACTTACTCTCCTCTAGCCCTCTCTCTTGCAGCAAAAACCAAAATACCAATGCCTCAACCATGCTGAAGGTCACCCCTCAGTGACGTCAACATGGCAGCCAGAGCTTTTCGCTGAGGGACTGGCTATTCACTACTTCCACATCAATCCAGCCTTCATCGAAGCAGAAAAATTCAATCAAATTCCACTGTGTTCCAACTGTTACTCATACTTACATACCACCAGAGACTGCCCTGCCAATAATAAGTTCTGCTTTCACCTGCGGCCAAGAAGGTCATGACTTCAAGACGTGCACTACTGACTCTCCACCTAAATGCTTGAACTGCAAGAATGATCACCATACTCTTGCTGCCAAGTGCCCAGCCAGACGAGATATACTTAAACAACTCCAACAACAAAAAAAAAAAACCACTGCACAAGCTACTACATATGCTGCTATTTCCAAGCTTCAAGCAGATACTACCAAGATTCTTCAAGCCACGCAAGCAGCATCTGCCACTTCTTCGCCAGCTCTTGCTGGCGACTCCACCTAAGATTCTTTACTGCATCATGTATGCTTCCTGTATGATGCAGAATGTAGCTGATCTGGTTCCTTCCAATACACAACCATCAACGAACTCTTCAAGCTCAACAACATGGCCTGGTTTCACATTCACTGCATCTTCCACTTTCCACAGAGATCATAAAATCCACTGCAAATGTCTCCAACATTCCCGCTGCCCCCACCGCACCCCTTCCCCCCACACAGAAGGACCAATCAAACCACTGAGACGCCGCCCGATTCCACCCATGGAGTCCACAAGCCCTGTTCCACCTCCGCACAACGGCCCAAAACAGACCCCCTCCCCTCAAACGTCTCACCCCGGGCCAAAAAGGGTTAAAACACAAGACCCAGGGGTGCATCCTCGTACTACCGCCACTCCTTCCAAGAAGTCCAGTTCCTGGTGTATACTTCTACACAACAACAAATGAGAACGCAATGTACACTCCAAAAAAATTATTAAAGCCTCCAAAACCCCCCCGGACATCAAGTTACCTCGCTCAATTCACATTCCCCTTAAATCCCGATAAACCTCCTCAAAAAGTACCCTTTTGGGGAAAGCTACACAGGAAAAAAAAAATTTTCGGGACTTCCGAATTTTTGGGGGCCCGAAGACTGTCCCTCTCTGCAGAGTAAAAAATAATCACTGGGAATTTTTAGATTTGTCCTCTAAAGGGGGGTGTGGAAAAAAAAAGAATGCGCCCCCCCTGTGCTCGAAAACTAAAAAAGTTTTCCACGGGGGGTCCCCCCAAAAAAAATCACCCCCAAACAGGGCCCCCCAAGAAACAAACCAGAAAAAGGGAAAAAGATAAACCGACACCCCCCCCCCGGGGTCACCGCCGGTCCCCACCTGGAAAAACCCTGGGCCGGAATCCGGAAAAACCCAACAATTTCTACCCCCAATTTTTCAGACTAGGGAACAATACCCCAACTGGGGACGACCCCCAAAACTTAAAGGTGAGGAAGTTTACATCGTCTTAAAGTATTTTTTGCTTCTTAAAACTTTTCTTACCGCGAAAAAACCTACGTGAGGCAAAAATTTTCCGAAAAAAAGAACCTACTGTTGCTAGTTCTTACCTAAAAAGCCTGTCGTATTTCATACCCCTAATTAAAACAACTTACTCCATGTCCAAAAACATTGCACTTCTCATGTTGCTAGCAGTTTTTGATATGAGTGTTTTACTGATAGGTAGGAGGGGGGATAGCAAGTTAGGCTATAGGGAATTAGGGAGGGAGTTAGTAAGTGGGAGGTAGAGTGGGAAAGGGACGTAGGTAGTTTGGGAAGGTGGCAGGTATCAGGAAGGTTTGGGAGGTTGTAGGTAGGTGTCAGGGGGGGTTGGTAGGTAAGTAGGAGGTTAGAGGTAGGTGTCCCAAGTAGTAGGTAGGTTAGAGGTAGGAGGTTAGTAGGAGGTAAGATTTTGTGGGTATGAATAGGTAGTAGGTTTTGGGTAGTATTGGGTTAAAAGGGGGTCAGGTATAAGATAATTAGTGGGTAATTGGTGGTGGGCAGGGGAAGAAAAGGGGAAATCATTGAAATTTTCTTGAAAGTGTTGTAAGTCACCAAACACCTTTTCAAGTATCCGCCTATTCGAACTGTTAATTATGCCGACTTTTTTCCATTTTCAACTTACAACTCTGCTGCTGGCTGCTGCTCCCTGCTCTGCTGCTGCTTGTGCTGCGAAAGATGATCGAGACTAGCCCTTTGAGTAGCTTTCAAAGAGATTGGACAAATTATAAGGGGGAGGGGCTGGGTTTTTGGAGTCTTTGGGCACGGGAGTAAATTCTTGTGTCTTTTAGGCAGGGGGGTTTTGAAAAGGGACCTCCTTTTTGGGGCCTTCTGAAAAGGTTTCCCTCCTTTTTATTTAAATGTCAAATCATAAAGTAAAAAACATTCTAAAATCCAAAAAGCATCTAAATGATGCCTTTTATTTTACACAGTACAAAAATATTACCCTTTTTAAAAATAAAGCGGGAAAAACTATGTAAATTATTTATAACTAAACAATAGCCTAAAAGCATAAAACCCAACCCCAGTGATGATGATGAGTATGAAGAACATGTGAGAAAGTATGTGTAGTGAAGATACACTGTGGTGATGTTATTGTGTATGACGAACTCGATGGGTCACCACTAAAAATACCATCACACAAGTTCACCATACAAAACTACAACTACAATATCACCACTACAAAATACCACCAATAAGTATCACCCCTGCAAATACCCCCCCTACAAAAAATCACCAAAAATCACTAATACAAGCATCGCAACTAATATATCAACACTGCAAAATATCAAAAATCAAGTCTCAACACTAAAGTATCAAAATTTAAAACATATGTGCAACATTGGGTATCTTTTTGTAGACGTTTCGCACCAGTGGGTTTTTCAAAACAAAACCAGGACAAACTTGAAGACAGTAAACATTACAAAGATGAGGGAATCAGTCCCCCACCTTAGAGTGGGGGGGGAAGGCACCCTAGTCGTGGAGATGTTGCATAATGTCTTAATTTTATCTTGTCGGTATTGTAACCC
>NW_026470014.1:0-56942 GCF_026875155.1 Cherax quadricarinatus | reverse complement strand
TTTTTTTTGCACCGGCACATTAGGTTGCACACGGCACACTAGGTTGCACAGGGCCCCACTAGGTTGAAACACGGCACCACTAGGTTGCCACGGCACACTGGGTTTTGCACACCGGCACACTAGGTTCCCACGGGCACACTAGGTTGCACCGGCACACTAGGTTGCCAAAAGCACCACTAGGTTGCACACGGCGTACTAGGTTCACACCGCACACTAGGTTGCACCGGAAACCCCTAGGTTGCACAAAAGCACCTAGGCTTATGTTCCCTCTGGCAGTAAACTTTGAAAGGGTTTACTGAGTAAAACTGTGGCAGTAAATTCGCTAGGTCCCTGCAGTATACTCTGGCAGTAAACTCTGCTAGGTACTGCAGTATACTCTGCCAGTAAACTCTGCTAGGTACTGCAGTATACTCTGGCAGTAAACTCTGCTAGGTTTACTGCGTTTTACTTGGCAGTAAACTCTGCTATAACTGCGTATACTCTGGCATAAACTCTGCTAGTACTGCAGTAAAAATGTGTCAGAAAAACTCTGCTAGGAAACTGCATTATATTTCTGGCAGTAAACTCTGCTAGGTACTGCAGTTATACGTGTCAGTAAACTCTGCTAGGTACTGCAGTATACTCTGGCAGTAAACTCTGCTAGGTACTGCAGTATACTGTGGCAGTAAACTCTGCTAGGTAGTGCAGTATACTGTGACAGAAAATTCTGTTTAGGTACTGAAAGTTACTCTTGGCAGTAAACTCTGGGGGTTTAATGCAGTATACTCTGGCAGTAAACTCTGCTGGGTAATGCAGTATACTCTGGCAGTAAACTCTGTTGGGTAATGCAGTATACTCTGGCAGTAAACTCTGCTAGGTACTGCAGTATACTCTGGCAGTAAACTCTGCTAGGAAACGCAGTATACTTGGGCCCGTAAAACTCTGCTGGGTTAGTTGCAGTATACTGTGGCAGTAAACTCTGCTAGGTACTGCAGTATACTCTGGCAGTAAACTCTGCTAGGTAGTGCAGTATACTCTGGCAGTAAACTCTGCTAGGTACTGCAGTATATATAAAGGACTTGTTTGGTAGCTGTAGAGCGGGTAGTTAAATGATATACTTCTTCGGAGGCTTCTTACTTTATTTTTAAATAGTGGTGGGTACACAGGCTTGTGTGTTTGTGCCCATGGCCCGGGCAGGGCCATGCCACGAGAGAGAGTGGGAGTACTTGTGTCTTGATGCCAGGCCGCTGTGAGAGTGAGGGTGAGGCAAGTCTGGGCATACTGAAGTGGCAAGGCCTATAGATGGCAGCACTTGAGTGGCGCGAAATATGAACTAAGCTGGCAGACAGCATGGGCTGTCTGTGCAGACAGTACAGGCTGTCTACATACGCTCGGCCCCTCCCGCGCGTTTTCCGACGCGACAATACTGGTAGTAAGAGAAACTCGGTCCTCTCTCGTAGGAACAGGGCACAGAACACAAAATAAAAACATATATATACATAGGGAAACATGAAAAAAAAAAACTTCCTACAGGGAAGGAAGAAAAAAACATGTGGGGTGTGCTAAACATCGTGGTAAAAGGCAGTGAGCGTCGATGAGTATCACTGCACGCCTTCCTGCGTCTGGACAGATACTGCAACACGGGAGACATCGCTGCGGCTGAGCTGTGACGTAACAGGGTACGGTTCCCTCTGGAAGGGTTTGAAGCAGACATCGTAGGAGTCGCTGCAGGTTTTCACTCAACCGGGGGCACGACATGCTGGTGCCCTCGAGTGAGGCGTCGACAAAACTCGGCAACTGGGCAGGACTTCTGGCAAGCGACTCGGGAAAGGACACTTCTCGACTGGTACTGTCGCTGGGCTATCACTCCCGGCGAGCATGGAGCGAGTTGTGGAGCAAGTCGTGGCAGAGACGATGGGCGAAACATCTGGGAGTCGTAACCATCATACACCAGACTGCAGTGAGCGAGCTAGCAGCAAAGTGAATCTTCTTTGTGCAGGTGCTCACTGAAGCTTTTTGACACGAGGCTGACACAGCGCCTGCCGACAGGGCTGGCTGCGGCTTGACGAGTATCATCCCCTCGACAGCTGGAGTTATAGCAGAGGTTAGTCAAGCGTCCCCAGACTTGTTTCTCTAATATAACGGGCACTCTAAAGGGTCTGGAGGTGAAGTGAAACAATCTCGATGGGAATCGTAGCAGGTTCGATTCTACAGAACATCACGAGCGACGAGCATAAAAGCTTTCTGTACAAGGGGGCTCATACGCTCAGGGCTGAGAAATCAGCTGTCAACACTGGTCAGGCGGGTGACTAACACAGTGGTGCTACACAGGGTTGGTGGGCCAGACCTCACTGGTCACACGAAACTTTAAAAACAAAACCGCTGTACATACGGGCAACATGGGTTAAAACTAGCAATGATGCTTTTCTGCGCATAAAACTGACACTATGACATATACTAAAATGTGAGAACACTGATAAGAGGAATTAACACACGACATATATTTTCTCTCAATCTTCCGACAATACGAATAATTAATAACACTCGATGTGACATCATGTGATGTCAGGCGTGATGTCGCAAAGGGGACGTCAGCAGCAGTGACGTCAACAGACTCTCGAGTGACGTCAGGCAGACATCGTGGGGTGGACGTCAGCAGACATCGTGAGTGACGTCAGCAGACATCGTGACGTCATGAAGTCGGGCAGCATCGTGGGTGGCGTCGATGTGATGCGGGGGCAGAGACCACAGCATGAGGCCTGGGATATCTGGTAACCACGTGGCTTTGTAGGGCTACGTGATCGCCCTCACCCACGTAAGTCGTAATCCACGTAGCTTCGAGTGGCCTCGGGCATCGGATACACAGCACTGGCAATGAATTCATACGAAAAACAGCAGGAAAACACAGCAGAGGGAGTGGGCAGTGGTGGGGTGGTGTATGGTAGACGGGTGAGCGTGAGGAGGGCGAGCATGGGCAAGGTGAGGAACAGCCACTTCCTCTCCTCTCCCTCTCCTCCCCCACCCACAAACACGTGGAGAAGCTCACACTGGACGCAGAAATACCACAAGGACTCACCTCTGGCTTGCTGAAACAGCTGTGCTAGTGAACAACAACAGCAACATACAAGTGACGCTGAACACGTGACTTGAGAAACAGCGTGGGACACTGTAGCGTGAGACGCTGGGACGCCACTCACAATTTTCGAAGAAATTCGGCAAAAATTCGGCTGGATCCTGCTTGTACCTGTGTCTGGTGCTCAAACGTGCAGACACGACATCAGGATAACTCGTGAGGGACGGATGCTTCTTTATGTTAGGGTGATGAAGTGAAGGTGACTTCATACCCCTCCTTCTCTCTCCAGGGTAAAACACAACGCTGCGACCACCGCTGGTACCAATATAAAGAGGTTGTTTGGTAGGTGCTGCAAGCGGGTGTGAATGATATACTTCTTCGGAGGCTTCTTAGTTTATTGTTAAGTAGTGGTGGGTTACACAGGCTTGTGTGTTTGTGCCCATGGCCCGGGCAGGGCCATGCCACGAGAGAGAGCTGGGAGTACTTGTGTCTTGATGCCAGGCCGCTGTGTGAGTGAGAGTGAGGCAAGTCTGGGCATACTGAAGTGGCAAGGCCTATAGATGGCAGCACTTGAGTGGCGCGAAATATGAACTAAGCTGGCAGACAGCATGGGCTGTCTGTGCAGACAGTACAGGCTGTCTACATATACTGTGGCAGTAAACTCTGCTAGGTACTGCAGTATACTCTAGCAGTGAACTCTGCTAGGTACTGCAGTATACTATGGCAGTAAACTCTGCTAGGTACTGCAGTATACTCTGGCAGTAAACTCTGCTAGGTACTGCAGTATACTCTGGCAGTAAACTCTGCTAGGTATTGCAGTATACTCTGGCAATAAACTCTGCTAGGTAGTGCAGTATACTCTGGCAGTAAACTCTGCTAGGTACTGCAGTTTACTCTGGCAGTAAACTCTGCTAGGTAGGGCAGTATATTGTGGCAGTAAACTCTGCTAGGTACTGCAGTATACTGTGGCAGTAAACTCTGTTTGGTACTGCAGTATTACTCGGGCCCAGTGAACTCTGCAGGTACTGCAGTATACTCTGGCAGTAAACTCTGCTGGGTTTACTGCAGTATACTCTGGCAGTAAACTCTGCTAGGTACTGCAGTTTACTGGGGCAGTAAACTCTGCTAGTTACTGCAGTATACTTTTGGCAGTAAACTTGCTAGGTACTGCAGTATACTCTGGCAGTAAACTCTGCTAGGTAGTGCAGTATACTTCGGCAGTAAACTCTGCTAGGTACTGCAGTATACTCTGGCAGTAAACTCTGCTAGGTAGTGCAGTATACTCTGGCAGTAAACCCTGCTAGGTACTGGAGTATACTTGGCAGTAAAACTTGTTAAGTAGTGCAGTATACTCTGGCAGTAAACTCTGCTAGGTACTGCAGTATACTCTGGCAGTAAACTCTGCTAGGTACTGCGGCATACTCTGGCAGTAAACTCTGTTAGGTAGTGCAGTATACTCTGGCAGTAAACTCTGCTAAGTACTGCAGTATACTCTGGCAGTAAACTCTGCTATGTACTGCAGTATACTCTGGTAGTAAAACTCTGCTAGGTACTGCAGTAAAACTCTGGCAGTAAAACTCTGCTAGGTACTGCAGTATACTCTGCCAGTTAAACTCTGCTGGTACTGCAGTTACTCTGGCAGTAAACTCTGCTAGGTATGCAGTATACTCTGGCAGTAAACTCTGCTAGGTATTTGCAGTATACTCTGGCAGTAAAACTCTGCAGGTACTGCAGTATACTGTGGCCAGTAAACTCTGCTAGGTAGTGCAGTATACTCTGGCAGTAAACTTTGCTAGGTAGTCCCAGTATACTCTGGCAGTAAACTCTGCTAGGTACTGCAGTATACTGTGAAAGTAAAACTCTGCTAGGTGTGCAGTATACTCTGGCAGTAAACTTTGCTAGGTAGTGCAGTATACTCTGGCAGTAAACCTGTTTGGGTTTAGGCAGTAAAACTTGGCAGTAAACTTTGCTAGGTAGTGCAGTATACTCTGGCAGTTAAACTCTGCTAGGTACTGCAGTATACTCTGGCAGTAAACTCTGCTAGTGCTGCAGTATACTTGGCAGAAAACTCTGCAAATGGTACTGCAGTATACTCTGGCAGTAAACTTTGCTAGGTACTGCAGTATACTCTGGCAGCAAACTCTGTAGGTACTGCAGTATACTCGGCAGTAAACTGTGTAGGTACTCCCAGTATACTCTGGCAGTAAACTTTGCTAGGTAGTGCAGTATACTCTGGCAGTAAACTCTGCTAGGTACTGCAGTATACTGTGGCAGTAAACTCTGCTAAGTACTGCAGTATACTCTGGCAGTAAACTCTGCTAGGTACTGCAGTATACTCTGACAGTAAACTCTGCTAGGTACTGCAGTATACTCTGGCAGTAAACTTTTGCAAAGGTACTGCAGTATACTCTGGCAGTAAACTCTGCTAGGTACTGCAGTATACTCTGGCAGTAAACTCTGCTAGGTACTGCAGTATACTCTGCCAGTAAACTCTGCTAGGTACTGCAGTATACTCTGGCAATAAACTCTGCTAGGTACTGCAGTATACTGTGTCAGTAAACTCTGCTAGGTACTGCAGTATACTCTGGCAGTAAACTCTGCTAGGTATTGCACATTAATCCTCATTTTTTGACTCGGTATATACTATTATCTGGCCAAGATTGGTTCCAAGCGCTAGAGGGATGTATCGTACAATATCGCTGGCGCAAATTAAAGTTCTAGCACGTAAGAGAGACCGTGAAAACACGAGAAAACACGAGAAAACACAAGAAAACACGAGAAAACACAAGAAAACACGAGAAAACACAAGAAAACACGAGAAAACACAAGAAAACACGGAGCACAACGAGGCACGCGGACACGGTGAGCTTTAACACCCCCTTGAAACTATACTGTAACTATATTTGTGCACACATACAGAGGTGCAAAAAAAATACAGATAAGAGCAGTATGCCAAAGCCACTTATACTATGCATAACATTACGGGCTGGCTTAAAATTAACTTAAGATTAACTAAGCAATGATTATTATTATTATTATAATCAAAAAGAAGCGCTAAGCCACAAGGACTATACAGCGCTGCTACTAAGCAATGATGAAATCAGTGATAAAACATTAATGTAAACAGATAACTATAACTACTGTACCACACCTAGTGTTATAACTACTGTACTACACCTAGTCTTATATCTACTGTACCACACCTAGTGTTATAACTACTGTACCACACCTAGTGTTATAACTACTGTACTACACCTAGTGTTATAACTACTGTACTACACCTAGTCTTATATCTACTGTACCACACCTAGTGTTATAACTACTGTACCACACCTAGTGTTATAACTACTGTACCACACCTAGTGTTATAACTACTGTACTACCCTAGTGTTATAACTACTGTAAACACCTAGTGTTATAACTACTGTACCACACCTAGTGTTATAACTACTGTACCACACCTAGTGTTATAACTACTGTACCACACCTAGTGTTATAACTACTGTACTACACCTAGTGTTATAACTACTGTACCACACCTAGTGTTATAAAATACTGTACACACTAGTGTTATTAAATACTGTACCACACCTAGTGTTTAAATACTGTACCACACCCAGTGTTATAACTACTGTACTACACCTAGTGTTATAATACTGTACCAAAAACCCAGTGTTATAAAATACTGTACTACACCTAGTGTTAAAAACTACTGTACCACACCTAGTGTTATAACTACTGTAACCAAAAACACCTGTGTTATAACTACTGTACCACACTAGTGTTATAACTACTGTACCCCACCATTTTTAACTATGCCCTGTTATAACTACTGTACCACACCTAGTGTTAAAACTACTGTACCACACTAGTGTTATAACTACTGTACTACACTAGTGTTTATTAAATACTGTACCCACCTTTGTGTTATTACTACTGTACTACAACATAGTGTTATAATACTGTACCACACCTAGTGTTATAACTACTGTAAATACACTAGTGTTATAACTACTGTACCCCACCTAGTGTTATAACTACTGTTTCTACACCTAGGTTATAATACTGTACCACACCTAGTGTTATAACTATGTAATACACTACGTTATAACTTACTGTACCACACCTAGTGTTATAAAATACTGTACTACACCTATTTATAACTACTGTACCACACCTGTGTTTTAACTAAATGTACCTCACCTTGTTTATATCTACTGTACCACACTAGGTTATAACTACTGTACCACACTTTGTGTTATACTGTTAAACTATGTTACTACAACATTGTGTTAAACTACTGTACTACACCTAGTGTTTTTAACTACTGTACCACACCTATGTTTATAACTACTGGGACACACCTACTGTTTTAACTACTGTACCACACCTACTGTTATAACTACTGTACACACCTAGTTTAAAAATCTACTAAACCTTCACCTAGCGGGTTTTAACTACTGTACCACTCCTAGTGTTATAACTACTGTACTACACCTAGTGTTATAACTACTGTACCACACCTAGTGTTATAACTACTGTACTATATTTAGTGTTATAACTACTGTACCACACCTAGTGTTATAACTACTGTACTACAAACCCAGTGTTATAACTACTGTACCAACACCTAGTGTTATAACTACTGTACTACACTAGTCTTATATCTACTGTACCACACCTAGTGTTATAACTACTGTACCACACCTGTGTTATAAAATACTGTACCAACCTGTGTTATAACTACTGTACTACACCTAGTGTTATAACTACTGTACCACACCTAGTGTTATAACTACTGTACCACACCTAGTGTTATAACTACTGTACCACACCTAGTGTTATAAAATACTGTACTACACCTAGTGTTATAAACTACTGTACTAAAACCTAGTGTTATAACTACTGTACCACACCTAGTGTTATAACTACTGTACTACACCTAGTCTTATATCTACTGTACCACACCTAGTGTTATAACTACTGTACTACACCTAGTGTTATAAATACTGTACTACACCTAGTCTTATATCTACTGTACCACACCTAGTGTTATAACTACTGTACTACACCTAGTCTTATATCTACTGTACCACACCTAGTGTTATAACTACTGTACCACACCTAGTCTTTTAACTACTGTTACTACACCTAGTTTTTATAACTACTGTACCACACCTAGTGTTATAACTACTGTACTACACCTAGTGTTATAACTACTGTACCACACCTAGTGTTATAACTACTGTACTACACCTAGTCTTATATCTACTGTACCACACCTAGTGTTATAACTACTGTACCACACCTAGTGTTATAACTACTGTACCACACCTAGTGTTATAACTACTGTACTACACCTAGTCTTATATCTACTGTACCACACCTAGTGTTATAACTACTGTACTACACCTAGTGTTATAACTACTGTACTACACCTAGTGTTATAACTACTGTACTACACCTAGTGTTATAACTACTGTACTACACCTACTACTGTAACTACTGTACTACACCTAGTGTTATAACTACTGTACTACACCTATTACTGTAACTACTGTACTACACCTAGTGTTGTAACTACTGTACCACACCTAGTGTTATAACTACTGTACTACACCTAGTGTTATAACTACTGTACCACACCTAGTGTTATAACTACTGTACCACACCTAGTGTTATAACTACTGTACTACACCTAGTGTTATAACTGCTGTACCACACCTCGTGTTATAACTACTGTACTACACCTACTGTTATAACTACTGTACTACACCTACTACTATAACTACTGTACTACACCTAGTGTTATAACTACTGTACCACACCTAGTGTTATAACTACTGTACCACACCTAGTGTTATAACTACTGTACTGCACCTAGTGTTATAACTACTGTACTACACCTAGTGTTATAAGTACTGTACTAAACCTAGTGTTATAACTACTGTACCACACCTAGTGTTATAACTACTGTACTACACCTAGTGTTATAACTACTGTACTACACATAGTGTTATAACTACTGTACCACACCTAGTGTTATAACTACTGTACTACACCTAGTGTTATAACTACTGTACCACACCTAGTGTTATAACTACTGTACTACACCTAGTGTTATAACTACTGTACCACAAACCCAGTGTTATAAAATACGTACTACACCCAGTGTTATAACTACTGTACTAAACCGCTGTTATAACTACTGTACTACACCTAGTGTTATAACTACTGTACTACACCTAGTGTTATAACTAAATGTACCACACCTAGTGTTATAACTACTGTTCTACACCTAGTGTTTAACTACTGTACCACACCTAGTGTTATAAATACTGTAACTACACCTAGTGTTATAACTACTGTACCACACCTAGTGTTATAAACTACTGTACTAAAACCTGGTGTTATAACTACTGTTTCTACACCTACTACTTTTAACTCTGTACTACCTAGTGTTATAAAATACTGTACCACACCTAGTGTTATTTAACTACTGTACTACACCTACTACTATAACACTGTACTACATCTAGTGTTAAACTACTGTACTACACCTAGTGTTATAACTACTGTACTACACCTACTACTATAACTACTGTCCACACCTAGTGTTTAACTACTGTACTACACCTAGTGTTATAACACTGTACCACACCTAGTGATATAACTTATTACTACACCTAGTGTTATAACTACTGTACCACACCTAGTGTTATAAAATACTGTACTACACCTAGTGTTATAAAATACTGTACCACACTAGTGTTATAGCTGATGTTCTACAACTAGTCCCTTTTAACTACTGTACCACACCTAGTGATTTTAAATACCGTACTAAAATACTGTTTAACTACTGTAGTACACCTACTACTATAACTACTCTACTACACCTAGTGTTATAACTAATGTACCACACCTAGTGTTATAACTGCTGTACTACATCTACTGTTATAACTACTGTACTACACCTACTACTATAACTACTGTACTTCACCTAGTGTTATAACTACTGTACTACACCTAGCGTTATAACTAATGTACTACAAGTACTACTATAACTACTGTACCACACCTAGTGTTATAACTACTGTACCACACCTAGTGTTATAACTACTGTACTACACCTAGTGTTATAACTACTGTACCACACCTAGTGTTATAACTACTGTACTACACCTAGTGTTATAACTACTGTACTGCACCTAGTGCTATAACACAAACATTAAATATATACCAGGAACGTGCACAGTAAGCTGTCCAATATACAAAAACAGTTAGAAACAGAAAGACAAATAGTTAGAGCTTCATTTAAGGTGGTTATTAATAGAATATTCAAGAGGTTGCTAGTAGAATTGCAGTAAATCAACCATTCAAATCATTATGAAGCTGTGTGTAGTCTGTGGTCAGTCAAACAAACGGGCTTCCACATGCATAAATTGTCATTTTTGTGGAAATTGGTGTCACGCCCCTTGTGCAGATATCCAAGAACTAGCTACAAGCAGTATTAAAACAGGGGAAATGTTTTTTTGGGTATGTTTCCCAAAAGAGTAAATCTGTGGGCTAAAAATCACAAGGGTATTAAAAGAGGTCAACATCAAAGCTGCTTTCATAGAAAATCTGGAAGCTTTCTACAGCAGATGGGAACATAAAAAGTCTGGGCTGAATGGTACTGCCCTTGATACTGGCCATATAGTCACAAACTGTAAGGCTGGAGGTGATGTTTACCTGGAGACCTGGAGTTTACCTGGAGAGAGTTCCGGGGGTCAACGCCCCCGCGGCCCGGTCTGAGACCAGGCCTCCTGGTGGATAAGAGCCTGATCAACCAGGCTGTTGCTGCTGGCTGCACGCAAACCAACGTACGAGCCACAGCCCTGCTGATCCGGAACTGACTTTAGGTGCTTGTCCAGTGCCAGCTTGAAGACTGCCAGGGGTCTGTTGGTAATCCCCCTTATGTGTGCTGGGAGGCAGTTGAACAGTCTCGGGCCCCTGACACTTATTGTATGGTCTCTTAACGTGCTAGTGACACCCCTGCCTTTCATTGGGGGGATGGTGCATCGTCTGCCAAGTCTTTTACTTTCATAGTGGGTGATTTTCGTGTGCAAGTTCGGTACTAGTCCCTCTAGGATTTTCCAGGTGTATATAATCATGTATCTTTCCCTCCTGCGTTCCAGGGAATACAGGTTTAGGAACCTCAAGCGCTCCCAGTAATTGAGGTGTTTTATCTCCGTTATGCGCGCCGTGAAAGTTCTCTGTACATTTTCTAGGTCGGCAATTTACTCTGGCAATAAACTCTGCTAGGTAGTGCAGTATACTCTGGCAATAAACTCTGCTAGGTAGTGCAGTATACTGTGTCAGTAAACTCTGCTAGGTACTGCAGTATACTCTGGCAGTAAACTCTGCTAGGTAGTGCAGTATACTCTGGCAGTAAACTCTGCTAGGTAGTGCAGTATACTGTGTCAGTAAACTCTGCTAGGTACTGCAGTATACTCTGGCAGTAAACTCTGCTAGGTAGTGCAGTATACTCTGGCAATAAACTCTGCTAGGTAGTGCAGTATACTGTGTCAGTAAACTCTGCTAGGTACTGCAGTATACTCTGGCAGTAAACTCTGCTAGGTAATGCAGTATACTCTGGCAATAAACTCTGCTAGGTAGTGCAGTATACTGTGTCAGTAAACTCTGCTAGGTATGCAGTATACTTGGCAGTAAACTCTGCTAGGTAGTGCAGTATACTCTGGCAGTAAACTCTGCTAGGTAGTGCAGTATACTCTGGCAATAAACTCTGCTAGGTACTGCAGTATACTCTGGCAGTAAACTCTGCTAGGTATTGCACATTAATCCTCATTTTTTGACTCGGTATATACTATTATCTGGCCAAGATTGGTTCCAAGCGCTAGAGGGATGTATCGTACAATATCGCTGGCGCAAATTAAAGTTCTAGCACGTAAGAGAGACCGTGAAAACACGAGAAAACACGAGAAAACACAAGAAAACACGAGAAAACACAAGAAAACACGAGAAAACACAAGAAAACACGAGAAAACACAAGAAAACACGGAGCACAACAAGGCACGCGGACACGGTGAGCTTTAACACCCCCTTGAAACTATATTATTTATTTATTTATTTATTTATTTATTTCCAATTTGTGCACACATACAGAGGTGCAAAAAAAATACAGATAAGAGCAGCATGCCAAAGCCACTTATACTATGCATAGCATTACGGGCTGGCTCAAAATTAACTTAAGATTAACTAAGCAATGATTATTATTATTATTATAATCAAAAAGAAGCGCTAAGCCACAAGGACTATACAGCGCTGCTACTAAGCAATGATGAAATCAGTGATAAAACATTAATGTAAATAGATAACTATAACTACTGTACCACACCTAGTGTTATAACTACTGTACTACACCTAGTCTTATATCTACTGTACCACACCTAGTGTTATAACTACGACCACACCTAGTGTTATAACTACTGTACGACACCTAGTGTTATAACTACTGTACTACACCTAGTCTTATATCTACTGTACCACACCTAGTGTTATAACTACTGTACCACACCTAGTGTTATAACTACTGTACCACACCTAGTGTTATAACTACTGTACGACACCTAGTGTTATAATACTGTATTTACACTAGTGTATAACTACTGTACCACACCTATTTTATAATACTGTACCACACCTAGTGTTATAACTACTGTACCAACACTAGTTTTTATATCTAACTGTACCACACCTAGTGTTATAACTACTGTACCACACCTAGGGGTTATAACTACTGTACCACACCTAGTGTTAAAAACTACTGTACCACACCTAGTGTTATAACTACTGTACCCCCACCTAGTCTTTAACTACTGTACCACACCTAGTGTTATAACACTTTTTACCACACCTAGTGTTATAACTACTGTACTACCCCTAGTCTTATATCTACTGTACCCCCCCTAGTGTTAAAACTACTGTACCACACCTATTGTTATAACTACTTTTACGACACTAGTGTTACAAATACTGTAATACACCTAGTGTTATAACTACTGACTACACACCTAGTTTTATAACTACTGTACCACACTAGTGTTATAACTACTGTACTACACCTAGTGCTATAACTACTGTACTACACCTGTCTTATATCTACTGTACCACACCTAGTGTTATAACTACTGTACTACACCTAGTGTTATAACTACTGTACTACAACCTAGTCTTATATCTATGTACCACACCTAGTGTTTAACTACTGTACTACACTAGTGTTATAACTACTGTACACACCTAGTGTTATAACTACTGTACCACACCTAGTGTTATAACTACTGTACCACACCTAGTGTTTATAACACGTACTAAAACCTAGTCTTATATCTACTGTACCACACCTAGTGTTATAACTACTGTACACCCCTAGTCTTATATCTACTGTACCACACCTAGTGTTATAACTACTGAAACTACACCTAGCCCTTATATCTACTGTACCACACCTAGGGGTTTTAAAAACTACTGTACTACACCTAGTCTTATTTCTACTGTACCACACTAGTTGTTATAACTACTGTACCACACCTAGTGTATAACTACTGTACACACCTAGTGTTATAACTACTGTACCACACCTAGTGTTATAACTACTGTACTACACCTAGTCTTATATCTACTGTACCACACCTAGTGTTATAACTACTGTACTACACCTAGCGTTATAACTACTGAAACCACCCCTAGTGTTATAACACTGTACTAACACCTATGTTATAACTACTGTACCACACCTAGTGTTATAACTACTGTACTACACCTAGTCTTATATCTACTGTACCACACCTAGTGTTATAACTACTGTACCACACCTAGTGTTATAACTACTGTACTACACCTAGTGTTATAACAAACTGTCCCAAACACTTAGTGTTATAACTACTGTACTACAAATTTAGTGTTATAACTACTGTACTACACCTATGTTATAACTCCCGTACCCACCTACTGTTATAACTACTGTACCACACCTAGTGTTATAACTACTGTACTACACCTAGTCTTACATCTACTGTACCACACCTAGTGTTATAACTACTGTACCACTCCTAGTGTTATAACTACTGTACTACACCTTTAGTGTTAAAAATCTACGTACCACACCTAGTGTTATAACTACTGACTATTTTTAGTGTTATAACTACTGTACCACACCTAGTGTTATAACTACTGTACTACACCTAGTGTTATAACTACTGTACCACACCTAGTGTTATATATACTGTACTACACCTAGTCTTATATCTACTGTACCACACCTAGTGTTATAACTACTGTACCACACCTAGTGTTATAACTACTGTACCACACCTAGTGTTATAACTACTGTACTACACCTAGTCTTATATCTACTGTACCACACCTAGTGTTATAACTACTGTACTACACCTAGTGTTATAAATACTGTACTACACCTAGTCTTATATCTACTGTACCACACCTAGTGTTATAACTACTGTACTACACCTAGTCTTATATCTACTGTACCACACCTAGTGTTATAAATACTGTACCACACCTAGTGTTATAACTACTGTACTACACCTAGTGTTATAACTACTGTACCACACCTAGTGTTATAACTACTGTACTACCCCTAGTTTTAAATAACTACTGTACCAAAACCTAGTGTTATAACTCTGTACAAACACCTAGTTTTTATATCTACTGTACCACACCTAGTGTTATAACTACTGTACCACCACCTAGTGTTTATAACTACTGTACCACACCTAGTGTTATAACTACTGTACTACACCTAGTCTTATATCTACTGTACCACACCTAGTGTTATAACTACTGTACTACACCTAGTGTTATAACTACTGTACTACACGTAGTGTTTATAACTACTGTACTACACCTAGTGTTATAACTACTGTATACACCTGTGTTATAACTACTGTAACTACACCTACTACTGTAACTACTGTACTACACCTGGGTTTTATAACTACTGTACTACACCTTTTTACTGAAAATACTGTACTACACCTGTGGTTGCAACTACTGTACCACACCTAGTGTTATAAATACTGTACTACACCTAGTGTTATAACTACTGTACCACAACGTAGTGTTATAACTACTGTACCACACCTAGTGTTATAACTATGTATAAAAACCTAGTGTTAAAAAACGGGCTGTACCAAAACCTCGTGTTATAACTACTGTACTACACCTACTGTTATAACTACTGTACTACACTACTACTATAACTACTGTACTACACCTAGTGTTAAAAACTGTACCACACCTAGTGTTATAACTACTGTACCACACCTAGTTTTTATAACTACTGAAATGCACCTAGTGTTTATAACTACTGTACTACACCTAGTGTTAATAAGTACTGTACTACACCTTTTGTTATAACTACTGTACCACACCTAGTGTTTAACTACTGTACTACACCTAGTGTTATAACTACGTACTAACCTAGTGTTATAACTACTGTACCACACCTAGTGTTATAACTACTGTACTACACCTAGTGTTATAACTACTGTACCACACCTAGTGTTATAACTACTGTACTACACCTAGTGTTATAACTACTGTACCACACCTAGTGTTATAACTACTGTACTACACCTAGTGTTATAACTACTGTACTATACCTGCTGTTATAAACTACTGAAACTCACCCTAGTGTTATAACTACTGTACTACACCTAGTGTTATAACTACTGTACCACACCTAGTGTTATAACTACTGTACTACACCTTGTGTTATAACTACTGTACCACACCTAGTGTTATAACTACTGTACTACACCTAGTGTTATAACTACTGTACCACACCTAGTGTTATAACTACTGTACTACACCTGGTGTTATAACTACTGAACTACACCTACTACTATAACTACTGTACTACCCCCTAGTGTTATAACTACTGTACCAAAACTAGTGTTATAAACTATGTACTACACCCTACTACTTTTTACTGTACTACACCTAGTGTTTTAATACTGTACAAACACCTAGTGTTATAACTACTGTACCACACCTAGTGTTATAACTACTGTACAAAAACCTAGTGTTAAACTACTGTACTAACACCTAGTGTTATAACTACTGTACTAACCTAGTGTTATAATACTGTACTAAAACCTAGTGTTATAACTACTGTACCACACCTAGTGTTATAACTACTGTACTACACCTAGTGTTATAACTACTGTACTACACCTAGTGTTATAACTACTGTACTACACCTACTACTATAACTACTGTACTACACCTACCACTGTAACTACTGTACTACACCTAGTGTTATAACTACTGTACTACACCTAGCTTTATAACTAATGTACTACACCTACTACTATAACTACTGTTCCACACCTAGTGTTATAACTACTGTACTACACCTAGTGTTATAACTACTGTACCACACCTAGTGATATAACTACTGTACTACACCTAGTGTTATAACTACTGTACCACACCTAGTGTTATAACTACTGTACTACACCTAGTGTTATAACTACTGTACCACACCTAGTGTTATAGCTGATGTTCTACAACTAGTCTTATAACTACTGTACCACACCTAGTGATATAACTACCGTACAACACATACTGTTATAACTACTGTAGTACACCTACTACTATAACTACTGTACTACACCTAGTGTTATAACTAATGTACCACACCTAGTGTTATAGCTGCTGTACTACATCTACTGTTATAACTACTGTACTACACCTACTACTATAACTACTGTACTACACCTAGTGTTATAACTACTGTACTACACCTAGCGTTATAACTAATGTACTACACCTACTACTATAACTACTGTACCACACCTAGTGTTATAACTACTGTACCACACCTAGTGTTATAACTACTGTACTACACCTAGTGTTATAACTACTGTACCACACCTAGTGTTATAACTACTGTACTACACCTAGTGTTAAAACTACTGTACTGCACCTAGTGCTATAACACAAACATTAAATATATACCAGGAACGTGCACAGTAAGCTGTCCAATATACAAAAACAGTTAGAAACAGAAACACAAATAGCTAGAGCTTCATTTAAGGTGGTTATTAATAGAATATTCAAGAGGTTGCTAGTAGAATTGCAGTAAATCAACCATTCAAATCATTATGAAGCTGTGTGTAGTCTGTGGTCAGTCAAACAAACGGGCTTCCACATGCATAAATTGTCATTTTTGTGGAAATTGGTGTCACGCCCCTTGTGCAGATATCCAAGAACTAGCTACAAGCAGTATTAAAACAGGGAAGTGTTTTTGGGTATGTCCAAATGAGATAAATCTGTGGACTAAAATCACAAGGGTATTAAAAGAGGTCAACATCAAAGCTGCTTTCATAGAAAATCTGGAAGCTTTCTACAGCAGATGGGAACATAAAAAGTCTGGGCTGAATGGTACTGCCCTTGATACTGGCCATATAGTCACAAACTGTAAGGCTGGAGGTGATGTTTACCTGGAGACCTGGAGTTTACCTGGAGAGAGTTCCGGGGGTCAACGCCCCCGCGGCCCGGTCTGAGACCAGGCCTCCTGGTGGATAAGAGCCTGATCAACCAGGCTGTTGCTGCTGGCTGCACGCAAACCAACGTACGAGCCACAGCCCTGCTGATCCGGAACTGACTTTAGGTGCTTGTCCAGTGCCAGCTTGAAGACTGCCAGGGGTCTGTTGGTAATCCCCCTTATGTGTGCTGGGAGGCAGTTGAACAGTCTCGGGCCCCTGACACTTATTGTATGGTCTCTTAACGTGCTAGTGACACCCCTGCCTTTCATTGGGGGGATGGTGCATCGTCTGCCAAGTCTTTTGCTTTCGTAGTGAGTGATTTTCGTGTGCAAGTTCGGTACTAGTCCCTCTAGGATTTTCCAGGTGTATATAATCATGTATCTTTCCCTCCTGCGTTCCACGGAATACAGGTTTAGGAACCTCAAGCGCTCCCAATAATTGAGGTGTTTTATCTCCGTTATGCGCGCCGTGAAAGTTCTCTGTACATTTTCTAGGTCGGCAATTTCACCTGCCTTGAAAGGTGCTGTTAGTGTGCAGCAATATTCCAGCCTAGATAGAACAAGTGACCTGAAGAGTGTCATCATGGGCTTGGCCTCCCTAGTTTTGAAGGTTCTCATTATCCATCCTGTCATTTTTCTAGCAGATGCGATTGATACAATGTTACGGTCCTTGAAGGTGAGATCCTCCGACATGATCACTCCCAAGTCTTTGACGTTGGTGTTTCGCTCTATTTTGTGGCCAGAATTTGTTTTGTACTCTGATGAAGATTTAATTTCCTCATGTTTACCATATCTGAGTAATTGAAATTTCTCATCGTTGAACTTCATATTGTTTTCTGCAGCCCACTGATGTCCTGGTAGTCAGTAAATGTGGGGCTGATAGTGCTGTCCTGGGAGACAGTAATGGTGAAGCTGGAGGTGCTGTCCTGGGAGACAGTAATGGTGAAGCTAGAGGATCTGTCCTGGGAGACAGTAATGGTGAAGCTGAAGGTGCTGTCCTGGGAGACAGTAATGGTGAAGCTAGAGGTGCTGTCCTGGGAGACAGTAATGGTGAAGCTGGAGATGCTCTCCTGGGAGACAGTAATGGTGAAGCTGGAGATGCTGTCCTGGGAGACAGTAATTGTGAAGCTGGAGATTTTGTCCAGGTAGTCGGGAATTATACGCAGGAAGGAATACATATAAATGACCTCATAGGGGACAGGAGCCATAGTAGGGAAACAAGTGTAGTCAAAGATAAGATAAAACCAATATTGCAAACTAGAAATACCGCAGAAAATAGCAAACAAGAAGACTCCACTAGCAATAGTGAGGATATATTACCAAAAACAACTGGTGGGAGCTCCATTGTTGGTGCTAGGGAGGATAGAAGTAAGACAGGGAAACATGCACCAACAGGGAATACAGTCACAGAAACCCAAGGCAAACGGAAACCAAGCCTGTGCACATACTATTCACTTGGTATCTGCTGGCATGGGAAATCTGGAAAAACAGATGGGACGTGCAACTATGACCACCCTAGAAAATGCCATGCCCATATGACAACAGGAAAATGCAAACTCCCTTCCTGTAAGCTTTTTCACCCTGAACTGTGTACCTCTTCAGTACAGGAAAGACTGTGCTATAACTTAAATTGCCAGGCATACCATCTAAAGGGACAAAAAGATACAAAAACATCCAGGCCATGGGAAAACCAGGGTAGCCACAGCCACTCAAAGGGAGAGGTTTTTTAGTGCCAGGAAGGAAAAAAAACTGGCAGGAAATGGCAGAAATCGTACACCAAATCCAGTCATTCCTGGAGTGGAACCACAGTCGATGGCCTCCACTCCAAACCAACAGATACAGATACTAATGCCGGAAAAAAAATCCCCCCCCTGTACCAACAATACCACCAGTCCGATAACATTCTTCTTGGCAAATATACAGGGTCTAAAGCCAGCAACAAACAACAAAATACCTTTCATCCGTGGACTGCTTGCAGAGGCAAAGGCAACGTTTGCGGCTTTCACTGAGACCCACATAAAGGATCACTTGGACAACGAAATATGGATCCCAGGTTACAACCTATACAGATGTGACCAGAATGAACAGCAAAGGGGGGGGGGGGTTGGCCTGTACATTGCAGAGTCACTTGTTTGCACAGAACTGCTAAATGCCTCAAATGATGTAGTGGAAGTTTTAGCAGTAAAGGTCGAGAACCAAAACCTAGTCATTGTGGTAGTCTACAAGCCTCCGGATGCAACATCCCAGCAATTCCAGGAACAGCTGTTAAAAATTGACCACTGTCTGGAAAATCTTCCAGCTCCTGCACCCAACATCTTGCTCCTGGGGGATTTCAACTTAAGGCACCTAAAATGGAGGAATATAGCAAATAATATTGTTGCAGTAATAACACCAGGAGGCAGCTCTGATGAAAACTCACACTCACGTGAGCTTTTAAATCTTTGCACAAAATTCAATTTAAACCAGCAAATAATAGAGCCTACTAGACTGGAGAATACACTAGACCTCATCTTCACTAACAATGATGATCTGATAAGAAATGTCACCATATCAAAAACAATATACTCAGGTCACAACATAATTGAGGTTCAGTCATGTATGCGCAGAGCCCCAGACCGACATAATGAGATTAGTCACGAGGGAGCATTCACCAAATTCAACTTCAATAACAAAAATAAAGTGGGACCAAGTAAACCAAGTCCTAACCGATATAAGCTGGGAAGATATACTAAGCAACACAGACCCCAACTTATGCCTAGAACAGATTAACTTGGTGGCACTCGATGTATGCGCAAGGCTTATTCCTCTAAGAAAAAGGAGGAGTAGATGTAAAATAGAAAGAGACAGGCGCTCCCTTTACAGGCGACGGAAAAGAATAACAGAGCGGCTAAAAGAGGTCAATATATCTGAAATGCGTAGGGAGACACTGGTCAGAGAAATAGCAAGCATCGAAATTAAGCTAAAAGAATCCTTTAGCAGTCAGGAATCGCGGGAAGAACTAAAAGCCATAAATGAAATCGAAAGAAACCCTAAGTATTTCTTCTCCTATGCAAATCAAAATCGAGAACAACGTCCAGTATGGGCCCCTACTTAAACAAGATGGTCCTACACAGATGACAGCAAGGAAATGAGTGAGCTACTCGAGTCCCAATATGACTCAGTTTTTAGCAAGCCGCTAACCAGACTGAGAGTTCGAAGATCAAAATGAATTTTTTATGAGAGCCACAAAATTTGATTAACACAAGCCTATCCGATGTTATCCTGACGCCAAATGACTTCGAACAGGCGATAAATGACATGCCCATGCACTCTGCCCCAGGGCCAGACTCATGGAACTCTGTGTTCATCAAGAACTGCAAGAAGCCCATATCACGAGCCTTTTCCATCCTATTGGAGAGGGAGCATGGACACGGGGGTCGTCCCACAGTTACTAAAAACAACAGACATAGCCCCACTCCACAAAGGGGGCAGTAAAGCAACAGCAAAGAACTACAGACCAATAGCACTAACATCCCATATCATAAAAATCTTTGAAAGGGTCCTAAGAAGCAAGATCACCACCCATCTAGAAACCCATCAGTTACACAACCCAGGGCAACATGGGTTTAGAACAGGTCGCTCCTGTCTGTCTCAACTATTGGATCACTACGACAAGGTCTTAAATGCACTAGAAGACAAAAAGAATGCAGATGTAATATATACAGACTTTGCAAAAGCCTTCGACAAGTGTGACCATGGCGTAACAGCGCACAAAAATGCGTGCTAAAGGAATAACAGGAAAAGTCGGTCGATGGATCTATAATTTCCTCACTAGCAGAACACAGAGAGTAGTCGTCAACAGAGTAAAGTCCGAGGCAGCTACGGTGAAAAGCTCTGTTCCACAAGGCACAGTACTCGCTTCCCATCTTGTTCCTCATCCTCATATCCGACATAGACAAGGATGTCAGCCACAGCACCGTGTCTTCCTTTGCAGATGACACCCGAATCTGCATGACAGTGTCTTCCATTGCAGACACTGCAAAGCTCCAGGCGGACATCAACCAAATCTTTCAGTGGGCTGCAGAAAACAATATGAAGTTCAACGATGAGAAATTTCAATTACTCAGATATGGTAAACATGAGGAAATTAAATCTTCATCAGAGTACAAAAGAAATTCTGGCCACAAAATAGAGCGAAACACCAACGTCAAAGACCTGGGAGTGATCATGTCGGAGGATCTCACCTTCAAGGACCATAACATTGTATCAATCGCATCTGCTAGAAAAATGACAGGATGGATAATGAGAACCTTCAAAACTAGGGAGGCCAAGCCCATGATGACACTCTTCAGGTCACTTGTTCTATCTAGGCTGGAATATTGCTGCACACTAACAGCACCTTTCAAGGCAGGTAAAATTGCCGACCAAGAAAATGTACAGATAACTTTCACGGCGCGCATAACGGAGACATAACACCTCAATTATTGGGAGCGCTTGAGGTTCCTAAACCTGTATTCCCTGGAAAGCAGGAGGGAGAGATACATGATTATATACACCTGGAAAATCCTAGAGGGACTAGTACCGAACTTGCACACGAAAATCACTCACTACGAAAGCAAAAGACTTGGCAGACGATGCACCATCCCCCCAATGAAAAGCAGGGGTGTCACTAGCACGTTAAGAGACCATACAATAAGTATCAGGGGCCCGAGACTGTTCAACTGCCTCCCAGCACACATAAGGGGGATTACCAAGAGACCCCTGGCAGTCTTCAAGCTGGCACTGGACAAGCACCTAAAGTCAGTTCCTGATCAGCCGGGCTGTGGCTCGTACGTTGGTTTGCGTGCAGCCAGCAGCAACAACCTGGTTGATCAGGCTCTGATCCACCAGGAGGCCTGGTCACAGACCGGGCCGCGGGAGCGTTGACCCCCGGAACTCTCTCCAGGTAAACTCCAGGTAATAACTACTGTACTACACCTAGTGTTATAACTACTGTATTACCCCTAGTGTTATAACTACTGTACTACAAATACTACTATAACTACTGTACTACACCTAGTGTTATAACTACTGTACCACACCTAGTGTTATAACTACTGTACCACACCTAGTGTTATAACTACTGTACTACACCTAGTGTTATAACTACTGTACTACACTTAGTGTTATAACTACTATACCACACCTAGTGTTATAACTACTGTACTACACCTAGTGTTATAACTACTGTACTACACCTAGTGTTATAACTACTGTACTACACCTAGTGTTATAACTACTGTACTACACCTAGTGTTATAACTACTGTACTACACCTACTCCTATAACTACTGTACTACACCTAGTGTTATAACTACTGTACTACACCTAGTGTTATAACTACTGTACTACACCTACTCCTATAACTACTGTACTACACCTACTCCTATAACTACTGTACTACACCTAGTGTTATAACTACTGTACTACACCTAGTGTTATAACTACTGTACTACACCTAGTGTTATAACTACTGTACTACACGTAGTGTTTTAACTACTGTACTACAAATACTACTATAACTACTGTACTACACCTAGAGTTATAACTACTGTGCTACACATAGTGTTATAACTACTGTACCACTCCTAGTGTTATAACTACTGTACTACACCTAGTGTTATAACTACTGTACTACACCTACTACTATAACTACTGTACTACACCTAGTGTTATAACTACTGTACTATACCTAGTGTTATAACTACTGTACTACACCTAGTGTTAAAACTACTGTACTACACCTACTACTGTAACTACTGTACTACACCTAGTGTTATAACTACTGTACTACAAATACTACTATAACTACTGTACTACACATAGTGTTATAACTACTGTACCACACCTAGTTTTATAACTACTGTACTACACCTAGTGTTATAACTACTGTACTACACCTAGTGTTATAACTACTGTACTACACCTAGTTTTATAACTACTGTACTACACCTAGTGTTATAACTACTGTACTACACCTAGTGTTATAACTACTGTACTACACCTAGTGTTATAACTACTGTACTACACGTAGTGTTTTAACTACTGTACTACAAATACTACTATAACTACTGTACTACACCTAGAGTTATAACTACTGTGCTACACCTAGTGTTATAACTACTGTACCACTCCTAGTGTTATAACTACTGTACTACACCTAGTGTTATAACTACTGTACTACACCTACTACTATAACTACTGTACTACACCTAGTGTTATAACTACTGTACTATACCTAGTGTTATAACTACTGTACTACACCTAGTATTAAAACTACTGTACTACACCTACTACTGTAACTACTGTACTACACCTAGTGTTATAACTACTGTACTTCACCTAGTGTTATAACTACTGTACTACAAATACTACTATAACTACTGTACTACACATAGTGTTATAACTACTGTACCACACCTAGTTTTATAACTACTGTACTACACCTAGTGTTATAACTACTGTACTACACCTAGTGTTATAACTACTGTACTACACCTAGTTTTATAACTACTGTACTACACCTAGTGTTATAACTACTGTACTACACCTAGTGTTATAACTGCTGTACTAAACCTACTACTATAACTACTGTACTACTCCTAGTGTTATAACTACTGTACTACACCTAGTGTTATAACTACTGTACTACTCCTAGTGTTATAACTACTGTACTACACCTAGTGTTGTAACTACTGTACTACACCTAGTGTTATAACTACTGTACTACAAATACTACTAAAACTACTGTACTACACCTAGTGTTGTAACTACTGTACTACACCTAGTGTTATAACTACTGTACTACAAATACTACTAAAACTACTGTACTACACCTAGTGTTGTAACTACTGTACTACACCTAGTGTTATAACTACTGTACTACAAATACTACTAAAACTACTGTACTACACCTAGTGTTGTAACTACTGTACTACACCTAGTGTTATAACTACTGTACTACAAATACTACTAAAACTACTGTACTACACCTAGTGATAAATTAGACACATGTGCAACTCTTGGGTATCTTTATTGCGGAAACGTTTCGCCACACAGTGGCTTCATCAGTCCATACATAGGAGAAACTTGAAGAACAGGAGGAGAATGAGGTAATCAGTCCCTCAACCTTGAGTCGATGTGTTCAGTCCATCAATCTACGCCAGTGTTATAACTGTGTTATAACTGTGTTATAACTAGTGTTATAACTACTGTACTACACCTACTATAACTCCTGTACTACACCTCACTCACCTACACTCACGTCATCATAAGCGTGTCAGCGTGCCTCGTTGTGCTCCGGGTTTTCTGGTGTTTTCACGGTCGCTCTTACGTGCTAGAACTTTAATTTGTGTCATCAATCCTATACGATACATCCCTCTAGCACCTGGAACCAATCTTGGGCGGAAAACATTATATACTGAGTCAAAAAAGGAGAATTAGTGTGCACTACCTAGCAGAGTTTACTGCCAGAGGGGAATCAGGCCTGTGTCCCGTGTGAAAAAAATAATAACAAATGAACTTTTCGTGTCAGAGGAAAGAAAGTCTCCCTGATAACATTGAGTATACATAGTGTATAGTGTATACTACAGTGGCTCCCTAGTATATTGATGATAAAGGCTAAAGTGTCATTTGAAAACAGGTGAATTTGTAAATGAAGTGATAAGCCTATAGAGGCAGGTGCCAGAAGTCGCCAGAAACTTACAACAGGTCAGCTGTTTTTAATAATCTTCCTGGCCTGCTAGTGTACTCGCATATAATCTAGTGATACCAGTGAATAGCAGAATACAGTGTTGTAGTAGCAACTAACCAGTATTATAATGGTACTTAGTGAAGTGGAGTGACTTTCATTAGTTACTTTTTTCTTGAAATACCAGACGTATACTGTGAATTTCATATAACCTGTAGTTACCAGCGGTCGCAATATACACAACGAGAAGCAATTATTACTACAGAAAAAGCGTCCTTCCTCCAAAATTTCCACCAGTCAACTATAGTGATAATATAGCATTTATTGTGGTGGAGACGGAAAAAAAATAGAAAAGCTAGAAACAGCGATTGATAAACAAGGGTTGAGGTCGACCGTTCGTCATTGTAGGAGTTGCCAGCAGTCACCGGTTTCTTCAACACGCAAGTTATACTTTTATATCAATCAAATCACATATTACTCGGGTAGATAATTTCCAGTAGATCCTTCATGTGTTAGCTCAAATCACCGACCAGTATGTTTTAAATAAGTGACCCACTGATCAGATCAGATCGACTGGTCGGAACCCTTGACTGGTCCGAACCCTTGACTGGTTTCAAACGGTTTCGTTGGACAATAAAGCAGACTGTAAACGGATGGGGTTGTAGGCGCCCTTATAAACACAAACATTAAATATGAATCAGGAACGTGCACGGTAACCTGTCCAATATACAAAAACAGTTAGAAACAGAAATACAAATAGCTAGAGCTTCATTTAAGGAGGTTATTAATACAATATTCAAGATGTTGCTAGTAGAATTGCAGTAAATCAACCATTCAAATCATAATGAAGCTGTGTGTAGTCTGTGCTCAGTCAAACAAATGGGCTTCCACATGGGTAAATTGTCATTTTTGTGGAAATTGGTGTCACGCCCCTTGTGCAGATATCCAAGAACTAGCTACAAGCAGTGTTAAAACAGAAAAGTGTTTTTGGGTATGCCCAAATGAGATAAATCTATGGACTAAAATCACAAGGGTATTAAAAGAGAATAACATAAAAGCTGCTTTCATAGAAAACCTGGAAGCTTTCTACAACAGATGGGAACATAAAAAGTCTGGGCTGAATGGTACTGCCCTTGATACTGGCCATGTAGTCAGAAACTGTAAGGCTGGAGATGAAGTCCTGGTAGTCAGTAAATGTGGGGCTGATAGTGCTGTCCTGAGAGACAGTAATGGAGAAGCTGCAGGCGCTGTCCTGGGAGACAGAAATGGTGAAGCTGGAGGTGCTTTCCTGGGAGACAGTAATGGTGAAGCTGGAGATGCTCTTCTGGGAGACAGTAATGGTGAAGCTGGAGATTTTGTCCAGATAGTCGGGAATTATACGCAGGAAGGAATACATATAAATGACCTCATAGGGGACAGGAGCCATAGTAGGGAAACAAGTGTAGTCAAAGATAAGATAAAACCAATATTGCAAACTAGAAATACCGCAGGAAATAGCAAACAAGAGGACTCCACTAGCAATAGTGAGGATATATTACCAAAAACAACTGGTGGGAGCTCCATTGTTGGTGCTAGGGAGGATAGAAGTAAGACAGGGAAACATGCACCAACAGGGAATACAGTCACAGAAACCCAAGGCAAACGGAAACCAAGCCTGTGCACATACTATGCACTTGGTATCTGCTGGCATGGGAAATCTGGAAAAACAGATGGGACGTGCAACTATAACCACCCTAGAAAATGCCATGCCCATATGACAACAGGAAAATGCAAACTCCCTTCCTGTAAGCTTTTTCACCCTGAACTGTGTACCTCTTCAGTACAGGAAAGACTGTGCTATAACTTAAATTGCCAGGCATACCATCTAAAGGGGACAAAAAGACACAAAACATCCAGGCCATGGGAAAACCTGGTAGCCACAGCCACTCAAGAGGGAGAGGTTTTTAAGTGCCAGGAAGGAAAAAAACCCGGCAGGAAATGGCAGAAATCGTACACCAAATCCATTCATTCCTGGAGTGGAACCACAGTCGATGGCCTCCACTCCAAACCAACAGATACAGATACTAATGCCGGAAAAAAATTCCCCCCCAGGACCAACAATACCACCAGTCCGATAACATTCTTCTTTGCAAATATACAGGGTCTAAAGCCAGCAACAAACAACAAAATACCTTTCATCCGTGGACTGCTTGCAGAGGCAAAGGCAATGTTGGCGACTTTCACTGAGACCCACATAATGGATCACTTGGACAACAAAATATGGATCCCAGGTTACAACCTATACAGATGTGACAGAGTGAACAGGCAAAAGGGGGGGGTTGGCCTGTACATTGCAGAGTCACTTGTTTGCACAGAACTGCTTAATGCCTCAAATGATGAAGTGGAAGTTTTAGCAGTAAAGGTCGAGAACCAAAACCTAGTCATTGTGGTAGTCTACAAGCCTCTGGATGCAACATCCCAGCAATTCCAGGAACAGCTGTTAAAAATTGACCACTGTCTGGAAAATCTTCCAGCTCCTGCACCCAACATCTTGCTCCTGGGGGATTTCAACTTAAGGCACCTAAAATGGAGGGATATAGCAAATAATATTGTTGCCGTAATAACACCAGGAGGCAGCTCTGATGAAAACTCACACTCACGCGAGCTTTTAAATCTCTGCACTAAATTCAATTTAAACCAGCAAATAATAGAGCCTACTAGACTGGAGAATACACTAGACCTCATCTTCACTAACAATGATGATCTGATAAGAAATGTCACCATATCAAAAACAATATACTCAGATCACAACATAATTGAGGTTCAGTCATGTATGCGCGGAGCCCCAGACCGACATAATGAGATTAGTCACGAGGGAGCATTCACCAAATTCAACTTCAATAACAAAAACATAAAGTGGGACCAAGTAAACCAAGTCCTAACCGATATAAGCTGGGAAGATATACTAAGCAACACAGACCCCAACTTATGCCTAGAACAGATTAACTCGGTGGCACTCGATGTATGCACAAGGCTTATTCTCTAAGAAAAAGGAGGAGTAGATGTAAAACAGAAAGAGACAGGCGCTCCCTTTACAGGCGACGGAAAAGAATAACAGAGCGGCTAAAAGAGGTCAATATATCTGAAATGCGTAGGGAGTACTGGTCAGAGAAATAGCAAGCATCGAACTTAAGCTAAAAGAATCCTTTAGCAGTCAGGAATCGCGGGAAGAACTAAAAGCCAAAAATGAAATCGAAAGAAACCCAAAAGTATTTCTTCTCCTATACCAAATCAAAATCGGAACAACGTCCAGTATTGGGCCCCTACTTAAACAAGATGGGTCTACACAGATGACAGCAAGGAAATGAGTGAGCTACTCAAGTCCCAATATTGACTCATTTTTAGCAAGCCGCTAACCAACTTAGAGTCGAAGATCAAAATGAATTTTTTATGAGAGAGCCACAAAATTTGATTAACACAAGCCTATCTGAAAGTTATCCTGACGGGCCCAAAAGACTTCGAACAGGCGATAAATGACATTTCCCATGCACTCTGCCCCAGGGCCAACTCATGGAAAATCAGTGTTCATCTAGAACTGCAAGAAGCCCCTATCACGAGCCTTTTCCATCCTATGGAAAGGGAGCATGGACACGGGGTCGTCCCACAGTTACTAAAAACAACAGACATAGCCCCACTCCACAAAGGGGGCAGTAAAGCAACAGCAAAGAACTACAGACCAATACACTAACATCCCATATCATAAAAATCTTGAAAGGGTCCTAAGAAGCAAGATCACCACCCATCTAGAAACCCATCAGTTACACAACCCAGGGCAACATGGGTTTAGAACAGGTCGCTCCCCGTCTGTCTCAACTATTGGTCACTACGACCAAGGTTCCTAAAATGCACTAGAAGACAAAAAGAATGCAGATGTAATATATACAGACTTTGCAAAAGCCTTCGACAAGTGTGACCATGGCGTAATAGCGCACAAAATGCGTGCTAAAGGAATAACAGGAAAAGTCGGTCGATGGATCTATAATTTCCTTACTAACAGAACACAGAGAGTAGTCGTCAACAGAGTAAAGTCCGAGGCAGCTACGGTGAAAAGCTCTGTTCCACAAGGCACAGTACTCGCTCCCATCTTGTTCCTCATCCTCATATCCGACATAGACAAGGATGTCAGCCTCAGCACCGTTTCTTCCTTTGCAGATGACACCCGAATCTGCATGACAGTGTCTTCCATTGCAGACACTGCAAAGCTCCAGGCGGACATCAACCAAATCTTTCAGTGGGTTGCAGAAAACAATATGAAGTTCAACGATGAGACATTTCAATTACTCAGATATTGTAAACATGAGGAAATTAAATCTTCATCAGAGTACAAAACAAATTCTGGCCACAAAATAGAGCGAAACACCAACGTCAAAGACCTTGGAATGATCATGTCGGAGGATCTCACCTTCAAGGACCATAACATTGTATCAATCGCATCTGCTAGAAAAATGACAGGATGCATAATGAGAACCTTCAAAACTAGGGAGGCCAAGCCCATGATGACACTCTTCAGGTCACTTGTTCTATCTAGGCTGGAGTGTTGCTGCACACTAACAGCACCTTTCAAGGCAGGTTGAAATTGCCGACCTAGAAAATGTACAGAGAACTTTCACGGCGCGCATAACGGAGATAAAACACCTCAATTACTGGGAGCGCTTGAGGTTCCTAAACCTGTATTCCCTGGAACGCAGGAGGGAGAGATACATGATTATATACACCTGGAAAATCCTAGAGGGACTAGTACCGAACTTGCACACGAAAATCACTCACTACGAAAGCAAAATACTTGGCAGACGATGCACCATCCCCCAAATGAAAAGCAGGGGTGTCACTAGCACGTTAAGAGACCATACAATAAGTGTCAGGGGCCCGAGACTGTTCAACTGCCTCCCAGCACATATAAGGGGGATTACCAACAGACCCCTGGCAGTCTTCAAGCTGGCACTGGACAAGCACCTAAAGTCAGTTCCTGATCAGCCGGGCTGTGGCTCGTACGTTGGTTTGCGTGCAGCCAGCAGCAACAGACTGGTTGATCAGGATCTGATCCACCAGGAGGCCTGGTCACAGACCGGGACGCCTGGGCGTTGACCCCCTGAACTCTCTCCAGGTAAACTCCAGGAAATAACTACTATATTACACGTAGTGTTATAACTACTGCACTACACCTAGTGTTACAACTACTGTATTACACATGATGCAGTGGAAGTTTTAGCAGTAAAGGTCGAGAACCAAAACCTAGTCATTGTGGTAGTCTACAAGCCTCCGGATGCAACATCCCAGCAATTCCAGGAACAGCTGTTAAAAATTGACCACTGTCTGGAAAACCTTCCAGCTCCAGCACCCAACATCTTGCTCCTGGGAGATTTCAACTTAAGGCACCTAAAATGGAGGAATATAGCAAATAATATTGTTGCAGTAATAACACCAGGAGGCAGCTCTGATGAAAACTCACACTCACGCGAGCTTTTAAATCTCTGCACAAAATTCAATTTAAACCAGCAAATAATAGAGCCTACTAGACTGGAGAATACACTAGACCTCATCTTCACTAACAATGATGATCTGATAAGAAATGTCACCATATCAAAAACAATATACTCAGATCACAACATAAGTGAGGTTCAGTCATGTATGCGCGAGCCCAGACCGACATAATGAGATTAGTCACGAGGGAGCATTCACCAAATTCAACTTCAATAACAAAAACATAAAGTGGGACCAAGTAAACCAAGTCCTAACCGATATAAGCTAGGAAGATATACTAAGCAACACAGACCCCAACTTATGCCTAGAACAGATTAACTCCGTGGCACTCGATGTATGCACAAGGCTTATTCCTCTAAGAAAAAGGAGGAGTAGATGTAAAACAGAAAGAGACAGGCGCTCCCTTTACAGGCGACGGAAAAGAATAACAGAGCGGCTAAAAGAGGTCAATATATCTGAAATGCGTAGGGAGACACTGGTCAGAGAAATAGCAAGCATCGAACTTAAGCTAAAAGAATCCTTTAGCAGTCAGGAATCGCGGGAAGAACTAAAAGCCATAAATGAAATCGAAAGAAACCCAAAGTATTTCTTGTCCTATGCCAAATCAAAATCGAGAACAACGTCCAGTATTGGGCCCCTACTTAAACAAGATGGTTCCTACACAGATGACAGCAAGGAAATGAGTGAGCTACTCAAGTCCCAATATGACTCAGTTTTTAGCAAGCCGCTAACCAGACTGAGAGACGAAGATCAAAATGAATTTTTTATGAGAGAGCCACAAAATTTGATTAACACAAGCCTATCCGATGTTATCCTGACGCCAAATGGCTTCGAACAGGCGATAAATGACATGCCCATGCACTCTGCCCCAGGGCCAGACTCATGGAACTCTGTGTTCATCAAGAACTGCAAGAAGCCCCTATCACGAGCCTTTTCCATCCTATGGAAAGGGAGCATGGACACGGGGGTCGTCCCACAGTTACTAAAAACAACAGACATAGCCCCACTCCACAAAGGGGGCAGTAAAGCAACAACAAAGAACTACAGCCAATAGCACTAACATCCCATATCAAAAAAATTTTTGGGAAAGGGTCCTAAGAACAAAAACACCCCCCCATCTAAAAAACCCATAAAGTTAAAACAAACCCAGGGCAAATGGGTTTAGAAACGGTTTCGCCCTGCTGTCTCAACTTTTGGACCCACTACGAAAGGTCCTAAATCCCACTAGAAAAAAAAAGAATGCAGATTTTAATATTTACGGGATTTTCCCAAAACCCTTTGGGACAAGTGTGACCAGGGCCCCGAAAATAGCGCAAAAAAATGCGTGCAAAAGGAAAAACGGGAAAAAGTCGGTCAAATGGATCTAAATTTTCCCCTTACTAACGAACACAGAGAGTAGTCGTCAACGATTTAAAGTCCGAGGCGGCTCCGGGGGAAAAGCTCTTTTCCACAAGGCACGTACTCGCCCCCATCTTTTTTCCCCCATCCAAAAATCCGCATAGAAAAGGATGTAAAGCCTCAGAAAAATTTCCTTCCCTTTTTGCAGTGAAAACCCGAATCTGAAAAGACAGTGTTTTCCCATTGAGACCTGCAAACCCTCCAGGGGGGAATCAACCAAATCTTTTCAGGGGTTTGCGAAAACAATATGAAGTTCAAGATGAAAAATTTTTCCCATTTACTAGATAGGGGTTAAACATGAGGAAATTAAATTTTTTATCGAGTAAAAAAAAAATTCGGGCCCAAAAAAAATAGAGCGAAACACCAACGCCCAAAGCCCTTGGAGTGATCATGTCGGGGGGTTCTCACCTTAAAGAACCATAAATTGTATCTGCATCTGCTGGGAAAAATAAACAGGATGGATAATGAAACCCTTTAAAAAACTTGGGGGGCCCAAAGCCCATGTTGACACTCTTCAGGCCCACTTATCTAATCTGGGGCTGGAATTTGTTGCACACTAACAGCACCTTTAAAAGGCGGGTGAAATTGCCGCCTGGGAAAATGTACAGAGAATTTTCACGGCGCGCTTTAAACGGGGGAAAAAAACCTCAAATTTGGGAGCGCTTGGGGGTTCCAAAAACCCCTTATTTCCTGGAACGAAAAAGGGGGGAAGATACGATTATTTACACCGGGGAAAACCCTAGGGGGGACTATCCCGAACTTGCACACAAAATACTCACTACTAAAGAAAAAAGATTTTGGCAGACGAGCACCGCCCCCCAATGAAAACAGGGGTTTTTCACTGCCGTTAAAGCCCATACAATAAGTGTCAGGGGCCCAAAGACTGTTCAACTGCCTCCCAGCACACAAAAGGGGGATTACCAACAGACCCCTGGCAGTCTTCAAGCTGGCACTGGACAAGCACCTAAAGTCAGTTCCTGATCAACCGGGCTGTGGCTTGTACTTTGGTTTGTGTGCAGCCAGCAGCAACAGCCTGGTTGATCAGGCTCTGATCCACCAGGAGGCCTGGTCACAGACCGGGCCGCGGGGGCGTTGACCCCCGGAACTCTCTCCAGGTAAACTCCAGTGTTATAACTACTGTACTACACCTAGTGTTATAACTACTGTACCACACCTAGTGTTATAACTGCTGTACTACACCTAGTGTTATAACTACTGTACTACATCTAGTGTTATAATTACTGTACCACACCTAGTGTTATAACTACTGTACACATCTGTGTTATATTACTGTCCCACCTAGTGTTATAAACTACTGTGTACACCTAGTGTTATAACTCTGTACCACACTGTGTTAACTACGTCTACTAGTGTTATAACTACTGTACCACACCTAGTGTTATAACTACTGTACTACATCTAGTGTTATAATTACTGTACCACACCTAGTGTTATAACTACTGTACTACATCTAGTGTTATAATTACTGTACCACACCTAGTGTTATAACTACTGTGCTACACCTAGTGTTATAACTACTGTACCACACCTAGTGTTATAACTACTGTACTACACCTAGTGTTATAACTACTGTACTACACCTATTTATCAACTACTGTACTACACTAGTGTTATAACTACTGTACTACACCTAGTGTTATAACTACTGTACTACACCTAGTGTTATAACTACTGTACTACACCTAGTGTTATAACTACTGTACTACACTACTTCTTATAACTACTGTACTACACCTAGTGTTATAACTACTGTTACTACAACCTAGTGTTATAACTTGTACTACACCTACTGCTATACTTACTGTACTACACTAGTGTTATAACTACTGTACTACTACTACTACGTTATAACTACTGTACTACACCTAGTGTTATAACTACTGTACTACAACTACTACTATAACTACTGTACTACGCCTAGTGTTATAACTACTGTACTACACCTAGTGTTATAACTACTGTACTACACCTACTTCTACAACTACTGTACTACACCTAGTGTTTAATATGTACTACACCTTTACTAATCTGTACTACCCTAGTGTTATAACTACTTACTCACCTAGTGTTATAACTACTGTACTACAACTACTACTATAACTACTGTACTACACCTAGTGTTATAACTACTGTACTACACCTAGTGTTATAACTACTGTACTACACCTAGTGTTATAACTATCTGTACTACACTATACTATAACTACTGTACTACACTAGTGTTATAACTACTGTACTACACTAGTGTTATAACTACTGTACTACACCTAGTGTTATAACTATGTACTACACCTGTGTTATAACTACTGTACTACACCTAGTGTTATAACTACTGTACTACACCTATGTTATAACTACTGTACTACACCTAGTGTTATAAACTACTGTACTACACCTAGTGTTATAACTACTGTACTACACTGTGTTATAACTACTGTACTACAAATCTATATAACTACTGTACTACACATAGTGTTATAACTACTGTACTACACCTAGTGTTATAACTACTGTACTACACCTATTATAACTACTGTACCACCTAGTGTTATAACTACTGTACTACACCTAGTGTTATAACTACTGTACTACACTAAGTGTTATACTACGTACTACACTAGTGTTTATAACTACTGTACTACACCTAGTACTATAACTACTGTACTACACCTAGTGTTATAAACTACTGTACTCTACCTATTATAACTACTGAACTACACTAGTGTTGTAACTACTGTACTACACCTAGTGTTATAACTACTGTACTACACATACTTCTATAACTACTGTACTACACCTAGTGTTATAACTACTGTACTACAAATACTTCTATAACTACTGTACTACACCTAGTGTTATAACTACTGTACTACACCTAGTGTTATAACTACTGTACTACACCTACTACTATAACTACTGTACTACACCTAGTGTTATAACTACTGTTCTACACTAGTGTTATAACTACTGTACTACACCTAGTGTTATAACTACTGTACTACACCTAGTGTTATAACTACTGTACTACAACTACTACTATAACTACTGTACTACAAACCTAGTGTATAACTATCTGTACTACAAAACTACTTCTATAACTACTGTACTACAACCTACGTGTTTAACTACTGTACTACACTAGTTTATAACTATGTAACACCAAATCTCTAAAATGACTGTACTACAACTAGACCTGGATAACTACTGTTCTACAACTATTCTATAACTACTGTACAATCCTAGCTGCTAAATGACATGTACTACCTTCATAAATTGGGATAACTACTGTACTGACACTACTACTATGTATACTACTGACTAACTACTATGTGCTAACTACTGACTTTCAAGCAGTGAATTACTAAATTGTACTACAACTTACGCATAACAATAAATACTTACTACAATATACTATACTATAACTACTGTATACAACTACGTACAGGCAATAATGACAGTATACACACTAATCTAAGGACTAGTCGACTGTACGAAAATCTCACTACTTAAAGCAAAATTGTCTACAATGCACATCCCATGAAAAGGCGGTGGTACTAGAACCTTCAAAAAGGATGACCTACAATAATCTCAGGCCGGACTGTTCAACTCTAGCTTACATATGGAACAACAGACTTTCTGGCAGTTCAAGTTGGACTGGAAAGCACCTAAACGTTCAGACGCATACGGAGTCCTCTCGACATTGAGTTCTCGTGACCCTGAACAGCGGAGAAATTGATCATCCAGGACCTAGTCCTAGAGGGACAGCGACTGCGAAATACCACTACGAAATCGTCAAAACTTCCAGGAGATGCCAGCCAGATGGAAAAGACTTTCAGTCTGCATTAAGAGCTAAGTTAAGGTGAGAGATGTTGCTCAGATCGGGAATTAACAGGTGCACTCGTCTTCAAGGGATGGTAAAGTCTTGTGCCACCGGAGTTGTATGTTGCTACCAGAGTAACCTGTATCGGCTCGCATACGGAGGTAGTCCCATGTACTGGAGCCCGCGTTGAAGTCTCCAATGCTGTATGTATGTCTCCATGGTAATTGCAGGGGAGTGAGATTTGTATGCATATACACTGTTGAGTAAAGATTAGCATGTGTGTATGTATTCTGAATGCTTGTCACTGTATGGTAAAATGTTGTTGTATTCTCAATGTGTATGTATGTCCCAATGTTGTATGTATGTCTCCAATGTTGTATGTATGTCTCCAATGTGTATGTATGTTCCAAGTTTATGTAGTCTCCAATGTTTGTATGTAGGGCTCCAATGTTGTATTATGTCCCAATGTTAGTATGCCAAGGGTATGGATTTTCCAAAGAACCCCCAGTTTATGATGTCCCAAAGTTGTATGTGTTCTCCAAGGTTGTATGTGTCTCTTTTTTTGTGTTCATGTTGTTTAGCTCCAATGTGTATGTATGTCTCCCAAAGTTGTATGATTTTATTGGTTATGTTCACAATGGATGTATGTCCCCCAATGTTGTTGTTTGTTCCCAGTGTATGTATGTCTCCAATGTGTATGTATGTCTCCAAGTTGTATGTATGTCTCAATTGAGGAGTTTTCCAATGTTTAGTAGGTTAAAATTTGAGATGTTTGTGTTTGTTGTTAAATTTAGTTTGGGTTCCCCAAATTTTTATGTTGTTAAAAATTTTTGTTTCTAAAAGTTGTTGATGTTCCAATTTATGTATGTCTCCAAAGTGTATGTATGTCTCACTCTCTAAGGACCATGGGAGAGTGTTGTCGGTCATTGCCTTTTATGTATCTGATGTCCTTAGCAGTTTCTTCCACCTCCTCATCTGTATGTATGTCGTTCCAACACTTGTTGGTGTATTCCTTGTTGGTGTCAACCATCTGGTTCTGTCCCCCAGAGAGTCCTTCTGTTCTACTGTAAAATACTTCCTTAAATCTCGTGTGAGCTCCCCTCTCATACTCTTTGATGTTTCTTGTGAGTTTCTCCACCTTTCTTTCCTAGACCTTATCACCTGGTCTCGTGACTGTTGCTCCTACTTATGTGGCGAAACAGCAGTTTGGTCAGTTTTGACATTCGATGTATGTCGTTTTTCCTACTGTGGCTGGGCTACCTCCTTATCTGTGCATACTTCGTTTTGGCTCTTCTTAATATCTTGTTTTACTGGGTCCTATGCCTCCTGTACCTTTTCCATTCTCTGTTGCACTTAGTTTTTTGCCTCCCTACACTTCGGGTAAAACCAAGGACTGTTTTGGTTTTCTATTATTTCTGTTTCCCTTGGAACAAAATTTCTCTGTTCTCCTTGCACTTTGTTGCCACATATTCCCATCATTCTCGTTTACTGATTTCCTACCATTTTCTGACCCACTGAACTCTGCAGGAAGTTTCTCATACCTGTGTAGTCCCCTTTTATAGTTTGGCCGGGTCCCTTCAGTTCTGTTACATTCTCCACTTGTAACTCTACTATATAGTCAAAACTCACTCAGCAAGAACACAGGATCGCTAGCTCCAAGGGGCCTCTCGTAAGTGATTTCTCGATGTTGAAATGTCAGGGTGAACACAAGATCAGTCTTGCTGGCTCATCCTCCCTCTCTCTCTTTGGTATGTGTCCCTGAATGTTGATGCATGAGGTTTTCAGTAAACATCCATCGTCTTGGCTCTCCATGTTTCGTGACCCCTGTGGCTCCAGGTTTTCCAGTCGATTCCCTATGGTTGAATAATTCGCCCATTACTGTAACTTTGCTCTGCTCGAGTGAGACCTTCTTGCACCTCAGCCTAGTGTGTCCACCATCACCCTGTTGTTTTCTTCGTACTTCCTCTCGTGGCTACGACAGTTCTGTGGTGGGTTATACATCCACTCAATGAGACTTTATGTTTTCCGGACTGGAATTGTACTACAATGTAGTCTCTTTCTCAATTTTGTCCATTGCCTTCCATTTCCTCAAAATCCCATGGTGTTTTATGAGCAGTGCAACCCCTCTCCCCTCTACTCTTCTATCTTTCCTCAGGATTGATTATCTGTTGGGAAGATTGTGTCTGTTATTGTCTCAGCGAGTTGTGTTTCTGTGTTGCTATGATGTCGGGTTTTTCACTGATTCTTTCATTCCACTCTCTTGTTTATTCGTTTTCCATCCGCGTTTGTGTACAAACCTTTAGGTTCTTTTCTATCATTGTGGTCATGCAAGTATATTGGGGTTGGGGGAGCGAGAGCCTTGGTGGGGGGCCTATATGGGGCTGTGGTGTAGGGTGGGGTTTGTGTTGATGGGGTTGGGGGTCAGAATGCCATAACGGGGGCAGTGTTGGGGTGTGGGTTTGGGATATGGGGGTTGGTGGCAGAGGGAACACCGTGAGGGGTTGTAGTATAGGTTTGCTCAGTTGCGTTGGGAATGTGCGGGTGGAGTCCTTTTGTGGGAGATCTCTGTGGGGTTTGTTTGCCCTTCTCCTGTGTCTGGGTCTGCTCATTTTATTGCTTCTCGTTCTCCTTGCGCTGTACCTCTCTTTCGTGTAGTCCTTTCTTTATGTGTTCTGTCGCGGTCGAGGTCTCTCTTGGTTACCCCTCTTTGGTCCTCAGTCTTGCTTTCTCTTGAGAATCTGGTTCGCAACTGTTCTTCCTTGAAAGTTTCTCTGACAGGCCATATCTTCCACTCGCAAACCACCCAATTCTTGAAAATTTGTCACCTGGGTCATATTGCCCTCCCTATTGTTTTCATGATGTTCATCATTTTTTTCTCCTCCTTGGTTTTATTTATTCAAAGTTGGCCCCCTTGGTTCTTGGAGCCGTACACACAAAAAAATGACTCGCCCTTTCCTTCCCTACTGAGTCTCCAACTGCTTCTCTGAGGCGTTTCTTTCCTTCCATGAACATGTTTTGCCTTCAGTCCCTGTCTATCTGAAACTTCTATCTCAGTGAACTGTCTTTCATGACCAGCTGTCCCTTGCTATGCAGTTGGCTGTTAGAATCTCTGCATATAAAAAAACCTTCATTGTTTCGGATCTGCCGCTTGATCTTAGTGTGGCTCATCGTCTTTTCCCTGGCCCCCCGTGGGTCTGTTGGGCTACGTGTACGGCATGTTCTGTTGTTGCTGACCATCCCCTTTTTGCGCTGACTTTGATTTCCTTAATTATCTTCAGACCTGTCGTTTGATCTCAGTGTGCTCATATCTTTTCCTGGCCCCACGTGGGTCTGATAGGGCCTTCGTGTACGGCATGTCTCCGTTTGTTGCTTCCATCCCCTTGTCTGCGCTGACTTTGAATTTTCCTGTTGTCTCATCTGATTGTCATTTGATCTCTCTAATTGGTTTTCAGGCTTAGCAGGTTTCTCATCTAAGCTCTGTATCTAGCTTTGCTGCTAAGACCTGTACTTCCCACTTCCCGCATCTTTCAGCTATCCGCTCTCTCATTTTCTTACAAAGCTTGACTATCTTCCTTTCCATCTTCCTCACTTTTTTGGAGCTTTAACTCCCAGTTTTCCTCCCTGGGTTCGTCTACCAGATCTCTGGTTTTTCCGCCCTCTAAGGCACCCATATTTTTTTTTTTTTTTTTTTTTTTTTTTTATTTTTTATTACAGCGGACAGAAGGTAGAGGAGGGGAGGGGTGTGGGGGGAGAGTGAGAGGGGAGAAAGAGGGAGAGAGAGGAGAGAGAAGGGGCAGAAGGAAGGGGCGGAGAGGAGGAGTATGGGGGTGGGAGATGGGATAAGACTAGGGGAGAGAGAGAAATGTGAGGGGGGAGAGAAAGGGTAGAGAGAGGTGAAAGAGAGGGAGAGGGAGAGGGAGAGAAAGAGAGAGAGAGGGAGAAAGAAAGGAGGGTGAGGGAAAGGCTATGAGAGAGAGAAATGGAAGAGGTGGAGAGAGGTGCTTTAGAGAGAGTGGAGGGTGGCGGAGATTGGGTATGGGAAGTGAGGAGAGAGGGAGAGAGAGATGGAGAGAGAGAGGGAGGGGGAGGGAGAGAGAGAGGGATAGAGAGAGGAGAGAGGGAGAGAGAGAGGAGAGAGAGAGGGAGAGAGGAGAGGGAGAGGAGAGAGAGAGGGGAGAGCAGGTGAGGAGGGAGAGAGAGAGGGAGAGAAGGGAGAGAGAGCGGGAGGGGGGAGAGAGAGGGAGAGGAGAGAGGGCGGAGTGAGGAGAGGAGAGGGAGACGGGTGAGAGGGGAGAGAGAGAGGGAGAGAAGAGAGGGAGAGAGAGGAGGGAAGATGAGAGGGCGAGGAGAGTAGGAGCGAGAGAGAGGAGGAGAGAGGAGGAGAAGAGGGAGTGAGAGAGGAGGATCCTTCTAACTTGTCAAACCTGTGTAAAAAAAAAAAAAAAAAAAAAAAAAAAAAAAAAACGGAGGTGTATGGTCCAATGTTGTATGTATGTTTCAATGTTGTATGTCTGTCTCAATGTTGTATGTATGTCTCCAATGTTGGTATGTATGTCTCCATGTTGATGTATGTTCCAATGTTGTATGTATGTCTCCAATGATGTAGGAATGTGTCCCTCCTCCAATGTTGTATGTATGTCTCCAATGTTGTATGATATGTCGCCATGTTGTATGTATGTCTCAATGTTGTATGTATGTATTCATGTGGAGGTATGTCTCCAATGTTGTATGTATGTCTCCAATGTTGTATGTAGTCTCCAATGTTGTATGTCTGTCTCCAATTTTGTAATGTATGTCTCCCAATGTTGTATGTATGGTCTCCAATGTTGATGTATGTCTCCAAATGTTGTATGATATGTCTCCAATGTTTGTATGTATTTCCTCCAATGTTTGTATGTATGTCTCCAATTTTGTATGGATGTCTCCAATGTTTATGTATGTCTCCAATGTTGTATGTATCGTCTCCAATGTTGTTATGTATGTCTCCTTTGTTGGATGTATGTTCCAATGTTGTATGTCGGTCTCAATGTTCGTATGTATGTCATCCAATGTTGTATGTATGTCTCCAATGTTGTTTTGTATGTCTTCCAATGTTTTATGTATGTCTTATTGTTTATATGTATTGTCTCCAAGGCTGTTTGTAGGTCTCCAATGTTGTATGTATGTCTCCTATGTTGTATGTATGTCTAAAGGTTTTATGTATGTCTTCCACTGTTGTCTGTATGTCTCCAAAGTTTTATGTATGTCTCCAATGTTGTATTATGTCTCTAATGTTATATGTATGTCTCCTAATGTGTATGTAGTCTCCAATGTTGTATGTATGTCGCCAATGTTGTATGTATGTCTCCGAATGTTATATGTATGTCTCAATGTTGTATGTATGTCTACAAATGTTGTATGATGTCTCAATGTTGTATGTTATGTCTCCAGTTATATGTATGTCTCCAAATGTTGTATATTTTGTCTCCAATGTGTATGTGTATCCAAATGTTGTATGTGATGTCTCCAATGTTAGTATGTATGTATGTCTTTTTTCCCAAACAAATGGGGGGGGGGGGGTTTTTTTGTGTATTGTTGGGGGTTTTGTTTGTCCCCAATGTTTTATGATATGACTCCATGTTGTATGGATGTCTCCAATGTGGTATGTATGTCTCAATGTTGAATGTATGTCTCCAATGTTGTATTGTATGTCTCCAATGTTGTATTGTATGTCTCCAATGTTGTATGTATCGTCTCCAAATGTTGTATGTAGTCTCCAATGTGTATTGTCATGTCTCCAATGTTGTATGTATGTCTCCACTGTTGTATGTATGTCTCCATGTTGTAGTATTGTCTCCAATGTTGATATGTATGTCTCCAATGTTGTATTGTATGTCTCCAATGTTTTATGTTTGTGTCAATGTTTGTATGTATGTTTCTATGTGGTATGTAAGTCTCTCAATGTTGTATGTATGTCTCCATAGATTGTATGAGTCTCCAATATGTTGTCTGTATGTCTCCCAATGTTTGTATGTAAGTCTCCAATGTTGTTTTTATGTCTCCAGTTTAGTATGTCTTCCAATGTTGTATGTATGTCTCCAATGTGGTATGTATGTCTCAATGTTGTCTGTATGTCATTCTATGTTGTATGTAATGTCTCCAAGGTTGTATGTATGTTTCTATGTGTATGTTATGTCTCCTATGTTGTATGTTTGTCTCCAATGTTATATGTATGTATCCAATGTGGTATGTATGTCTCAAGTTGTATGTATGTCTCCAATGTTGTATGTATGTTCCAATTGTTTGTTATTATGTCTTCTATGTTGTATTGTTTGTCTCAATGTTGTATGTATGCACTTCTATGTTGTAATGTATGTCTCCATGTTGTATGTATGGCTCCATGTTATATTGTATGTTCTCCAAGTTGTATGTATGTTATAATGTTGTACTGTGTCTCCAATTTGTTATGTATTCTCCAATGTTGTAATGTATGTCTCAATGTTGTATGTAGGTCTAATGTTTAATGTATGTATCTCAATGGTGTTGTATGTCTCAATGTTGTTTGTATGTCTCAATGTTGTATGTATGTCTCCAATGTTGTTATGTATAGTCTCCAATGTTTTATGTATGTCTCCATATGTTGTCTGTATGTCTCCAATGTTGTTTGTATGTCTCACAATTGTTGTATGTATTTTACAATGTTTGTATGTATGTTCAATGTTGGATGTATGTCTCCAATGTTGTATGTATGTCTCCAATGTTGTATGTATGTCTCCAATGTTGTAGTGTGTTCCTATGTTGTATGAATGTCTCCATGTTGATGTATGTTCCAATATGTATGTATGTCTCTCCCTGTTCTATTATATGTCTCCAATGTTGTATGTATGTCTCCAATGTGATGATGTCATTAATTTTGTATGTGCAGAACGTTAAAAGTTTTGTGTTTTTTATTCTTGTATACCAATCATTGGTATTTGTATAGATGTGTTTTTTATTCTTGTATACCAATCATTGGTATTTGTATGGATGTGTTTTCCTATTACATGTAATAAATGATATTACATGTAATTGATTACATTATTTGTTGAGATGTAAAATAACACTTCGTATTTGTTATATTTGGATGTTTTCGTCGTCGATGCATTAATACCTATGTGTATGTTGGTGTGTATGTTGGTGTGTAAGAGTGTGGCTTGGGTGTATGTGTTATTGTGGTGAGTGTGCTTGTGTGGTGTGTTATTGAATGAGTGTGGCTTGTGTGGGTGTGTTATTGTGTGTGTGTGATGTGTGTGTGTGTGTTATTGTATGGTGTGCTTGTTGTGTGTGTGTGTTATTGTTGTGAGTGTGGCTTGTGTGTTGTGTTATTGTGTGAGGTGCTTGTGTAATGTGGGTGTTATGTATGAGTGTGTTGTGTGTGTGTTATTGTATGAGTGTGCTTGTTGTGTGTGTTATTGTATTGAGTTGCTTGTGTGTGTGTTATTTGTATGATGGAGTGTGCTTGTGTGTGTGTGATTATTGTATGGTGTGCTTGTGTGTGTGTTATTGTATGAGTGTGCTTGTGTGTGTGTGTTATTGTATGAGTGTGCTTGGTTGTGAGTGTGTTTATTTATGAGTGTGCTTGTGTCGTGTGTTATTGTGTGAGTGTGCTTGAGTGTGTGTGTTATTGTGTGGAGTGTGCTTGTGTGTGTGTGTTTTGTGTGGTGTGCTTGGGGGTTTGTGGGGGGGGGTTGTGTGTTTTTGTAGGAGTGTGCTTGTGTGTGTGTTTTATTGTATGAGTGTGTTGTGTGTGTGTGTGTTATTGTGTGAGTGTGCTTGTGTTGTGTGTTATTGTGTGAGTGGGCTTGTGTGTGTGTGTTATTGTGGGAGTGAGCTTGTGTGTGTGTGTTATTGTGTGAGTGTGCTTCAAACGTAGTGTGTGTGTGTGTTATTGTAAGAGTGTGGCTTGTGTGTGTTGTGTGTTATTGTATGGTGGTGTGCTTGTGTGTGTGTGTGTTATTGTGTGAGTGTGCTTGTGTGGTGTTCGTGTGTGTTATTGTTGAGTGTGCTTGTGTGTGTGTGTGTTATTGTATGAGTGTGCTTGTGTGTGTGTGATATTGTATTGAGTGTGCTTGTGTGGTTGTGTTATTGTGTGAGTGTGCTTGTGTGTGTGTGTTATTGTGTGAGGTGTGTTGGTGTGTGGTTATTTATGAGTGTGCTTGTGTGTGTGTGTTATTGGAAGTGTGTGCTTGTGTGTGTGTTATTATTGTATGAGTGTGCGTGTGTGTGTGTGTGTTGATTGTGTTGTGAGTGTCTTGTGTGTGTGTGATATTGTGTGAGTGTGTTGTGTGTGTGTGTTATTGTATGAGTGTGCTTGTGTGTTGTGGTGTTATTTTATGAGTGTGCTTGTGTGTGTGTGTTATTGTTGAGTTTGCTTGTGTGTGTGTGTTATTGTATGGAGTGTGCTTGTGCTGTGTTGTGTGTTATTGTATGTGTGTGCTTGTGTGTGTGTGTTATTGTGTGAAGTGTGTGCTTGTGTTGTGTGTGTTATTGTGTGAGTGGCTGTGTGTGTGATGTTATTGTGTGAGTGTGTTGTTTGTGTGTGTGTTATTTTGTGTGAGTGTGTTGTGTGTGTGTGTTTTGTAGGACGTGCTGCTTGTGTGTGTGTGGTATATGCTATGTAAGTGTGCTTGTGTGTGTTTGGTGTGTTGTATGAGGTGCTTGTGTGAGGTGTGTGTGATATTGTGTGAGTGTGTCGTGGGTGTGTGTTCATTGTATGTGTGTTGTTGTGTGTGTGTTTTATTGTATGGAGTATTGTGGTGTGTGTGTGTGTTATAGTATGAGTGAGCTTGTGTGTGTGTGTTATTGTATGGTGTGCTTGTGTGTGTGTGTTATTGTGTGAGTGTGGCTTGTGTGTGTGTGTTATTTGTCTGAGTGTGTGTGTGTGGTGTTATGGTATGAGTGTGCTTGTGTGTGGGTGTGTTATGGTATGAGTGTGCTTGTGTGTGTGTGTTATTGTGGGGCGAGTGGTGCTTGTGTGTGTGTGTTTATTGTGTGAGTGAGCTGGTGTGTTTGTGTTATTGTATGGGGTGCTTGCCCCCCAGTGTGTGTGTTTATTGTCATGAGTGTGCTTATGTGTGTGGTGTTATTGTTTATCGTGAGTGTGATTGTGTGTGTGTGTTATTGTATGGAGTGTGCTTGTTGTGTGTGTGTTATCGTTTGAGTGTGCTTGTGTGTGTGTTATTGTATGTGTGTGTTGTGTGTGTGTGTTATTGGGTGAGTGTGCTTGTGTTGTGTGTGTTTATTGTATGAGTGGTTTGCTTGTGTGTGTGTGTTATTGTTGGTGTGTGTGCTTGTGTGTGTTGTTATTGTATGAGTGTGCTTGTGTGTGTGTTATTGTGTGAGATTGTGCTGGTGTGTGTCGTCTTATTGAATGAGTGTGCTTGTGTGTGTGTGATTATTGTGAGAGTTTGGCTTGGTGTGTGTGTGTTATTGGGTTGGTGGGCTTGTGTGTGTGAGTTATTGTGTGAGTGTGCTTGCATGTGTGTGTTATTTGTGTGGGTGTGCTTGTGTGGGGTTGTATTGTGTGAGTGTGATTGTGTGTGTGTGTTATTGTTGTGAGTGTGCTTGTGTGTGTGTAACTCACCTAGTTGTATCACCTAGTTGAGGTGTGCGGGCGGTCGAGTCGAGCTCTGGCCCCGCCTTTACTGATTCGTACTAGGTCACTTCTCCCTGAGCCGTGAGCTTTATCGTACCTCTGCTTAATAAGCTATGTATGGGATTCTGCCTCCACTACATCGTCCCAAACTATTCCACTTATGACTACTCTGTGGCTGAAGAAATACTTCCTAAAATCCTGTGATTCATCTGTGTCTTTAGCTTCAACTGTGTCCCCTTGTTACTGTGTTCCAATCTCCTGGAACATCCGTGTTTTTGTCCACCTTTGTCATTCTCTCAGTATTTTGTATTGTCGTTTTCAGGTCCCCCCTATTCTCCAGTCCTCCAGTGTTCGTCAGGTTGATTTCCTTAACCTCTCCTCGTAGGACATACCTCTTAGTCTGGGACTAGTCTTGTTGCAAACTTTGCATTTCTAGTTTCTATTACGTGCTTGGTAGGTGTGGGTTCAAACTGGTGCCGCAGATCAATTATGGGCCCTAACGTTATACGGTGTACAGGTCTGAAACGATTTCCTTATTAAGATGTCGGGAATGGCTGTTCGGAGTGTTTGCTAGGCGCCCATATGCTGCAGCAGTTATTTGGTTGGTGTGCGCTTCAGGTGATGTGATGGTGGTTATACTCACCCAAGGATCTTTTTTTGATTGATGTTTTGTTAGTCTCTGAACCCCTAAGACTGTCACCGTCTGCGGCCTTCTTTGCTTCCCCATCTTCATGACTATGCACTTGGTGGGATTGAATCAGGAGCAATTGCGGACCCGTTCTGCAGCTGTCCAGAGCCTTTGTAGTTTGCCTGGTCTTCGATCGAGTGTATTCTTCTCATCAATTCACGTCATTTGCAACAGGACACATCAGAGTTCTATTCCTTCCGTCATGTCGTTCAAAATACAGAAACAGCACGGTCCTAGGCGGACCCCTGCGGGACTCCCGTGGTCACAGGCGCCCACTCTGACAACTCGCCCAGTACCATGACTCGCTGCTGTCTTCCTGGACAAGTATTCCTGAACCATTGTAGTGCCTTCCTGTTATCCCTGCTTGGTCCTCCAGTTTTTGACAATCTCTTGTGTGGAACTGTTGTCAAACGCCTTTGGCAGTCCAAGACAATGCAAGATCCACCCACCCCTTCTCTCTTGTCTTACTGTGTCACCTTATGTTTATAGAACTCAGTAGGTTTGTGAACAGGATTTCCCGTCCCTGGAACATGACTGGCTGCTGTTGATGAGTCATTCCTTTCTAGGTGTTCCACCACTCTTCTCCTGATAATCTTCTCCATGATTTTTATATATACATGTCAGTGACAATGGTCTGTTGTGTAATGCTTATGTCTGTCTCTTTTTAAAGATTGGGACTACATTTGCTGTCTTCCATGCTCAGGCAATCTCAACTGTTCGTTAGATGTATTGAATATTGATTGTTAGGGTACACATAGGCGCCTCTGCTCCCTCTCTCACTCCCCATGGGGAGGGGGGGTAAGAATTTGCTATCTGGCCCCCTTGCCTTTGAGGTATCTAGCTCACTCTGAAGCCCTCTTCACTTCTTCACTCGGTTGTGTGCACTGTGTCCAGCACATGGTGGTGTGCCCACCTTCTCGTCTTTCTGGAGTCCTTCTGTCTCCTCTGTTGAACACTTCTTTGAATCTCTTGTTGTGTTCTTCACGATACTTCCGGTCTTTCTGTTGTGTGTTAGTGTGTGAGTGTGCTTAGTGTGTGCTGTGTTATTGTGTGAGTGTGCTTGTGTGTTTGTGTGTTATTGTGTGAGTGTGATGGGTGTCTGTGTGGTATTGTATGAGTGTGCTTGGTGTGTGTGTGTTATTGTAATGAGTGTGCTGGTGTGGGGGTGTGTTATTGTTTGATGAGTGCTGTGTGTGTGTGTTTTATTGTATGAGTGTGCTTGTGTGTGTGTGTGGTTATTGTTTGAGTGTGCTTGTGTGTAGTGTGTGTGTTATTGTGTGAGTGTGCTTTATGTGTGTGTGTTATTGTATGAGTGTTGATTGTGTGAGTGTGTGTTATTTTGTGAGTGTGCTTGTGTGTGTGTGTGTTTTGTATGAGTGTGCTTGTGAGTGTGTGCTATTGTGTGAGTGTGCTTGTGTGTGTGTGTTATTGTATGAGGTGTGCTGTGTGTGTGTGTTATTGTATGAGTGTGCTTTGTGTGTGTGTGTGTATTGTCTGAGTGTGTAGTGTGTGTGTGATATTGTTTGAGTGTGCTTGTGTGTTGTGTGCTATTGTGATAGTGCTTTTGTGTGTGTGTGTAATTGTATGAGTTAGCTTGTGTGTGTGTGTTACTTGTATGAGTGTGATTGTGTGTGTGTGTGGTTACTGTGTGAGTGTGCTTGTGTGGGTGTGGTGTTATTTGTAGGAGTGTGCTTGTGTGTGTGTGTGTTATTGTATGAGTGTGCTTGTGTGTGTGTGTGTTATTGTATGAGTGTGCTTGTGTGGGTTGTGTTATTGTTGGAGTGTGTGTTTTGTGTGTGTGTGTTATTGTTATGAGTGTCGCTATTGTGTGTGTGTGTTCTTGTATGGAGTGTGTTGTGTGTGTGTGTGTTATTGTGTGATTGTGCTTGTGTGTGGCTGTTGTTAATTGTATGAGTGTGCTTGATGTTTATGTGTTATTGTAGAGTGTGCTTGTGTGTGTGTGTTATTTTATGAGTGTGCTTGTGTGTGTGTGTGTTATAGTGTGAGTGTGTGTGTGGTGTGTCTTATTGTGTGAGTGTGCTTGTTTGTGTGTGCGATATTGTTGCAGTGTGCTTGTGTGTGTGTGTTATTGTATGAGTGTGCTTGTGTGTGGTGAGTTCTTGTATGTGTGTGCTTGTGTGTTGTGTGTTATGGTGTGGAGTGTGCTTGTGTGTGTGTGGTGTTACATTGTGTGAGTGTGCTTTTGTGTGGGTTGTTATTGTAAGAGTGTGCTTGTGTGTGTGTGTTATTTTATGAGTGTGCTTGTGTGTTTGTGTATTGTGTGGAGTGTGTTGGTGTGTGTGTTATTGTGTGAGTGTTTGCTTGTGTGTGTGTTATTGTGTGAGTGTGCTTGGGTGTGTGTGTGTTATTGTATGAGTGAGATTGTGTGTGTGGGTTTTGTGTGAGTGTGCTTGTGTGTGTGTGTTATTGTTTGTGAGTGTGCTTGTGTGTGTGTGGTTTTGTGTGAGTGTGATTGTGTGTGGGTGTATTGTGGGAAGTGTGTTGTGTGTGTGTGTTAGTGTGTTCTTGTGAGTGTGTTGTGTGTGTGTGTTATTGTGGGAGGTGTGTGTGTGTGTGTAGGTTATTGTGGGAGTCGGCTTGTGTGTGGGTGTTATTCTGATGAGTGGCTTGTGTGTGTGTTGTGTTATTGTGTGCGTGAGTTTGGGTGTGTGTGTAGTGTGTGTTATTGTAGTGAGTGTGCTTGTGTGTGTGTGTTATTGTGTGAGTGTGCTTGTGTGTGTGTGTTATTGTGTGCGTGTTGCTTGTGTGTGTGTGTGTAATTGTGTAGTTGCTTGTGTGTGTGTGTCTATGTGTGAGTGTGCTTGGTGTGTGTGTGTTATTGTGTGAGAGTGCTTGTAGTTGTGTGTGTGTTATTTTGTGTGAGTTGTTGCTTGTGTGTGTGAGTGTTATTGTGTGGTGTGCTTGTGTGTGTGATGTGTGTTTTGTATGAGTGTGCTTGTGTGTGTTCCTGTGTGTTATTGTATGAGTGTGCTTGTGTGTGTGTGTGTTGTGTGTGAGTGTGCTTGTGTGTGTGTGTTATGTCGGAGTGTGACTTGTGTGTGTGTGTTATTGTGTGCGTGTGCTATGTGTGTGTGTGTTATTGTATGAGTGTGCTTGTGTGTGTGTGTGTTATTGTATGAGTGTGCTTGTGTGTGTGTGTTATGAGTGAGTGTTGCTTGTGTGTGTGTGTTATTGTATGAGTGTGCTTGTGTGTGTGTGTTATTGTATGAGTGTGCTTGTTGTGTGTTATTGTATGAGTGTCCTAGTGTGGGTTGGTGTTATTGTGTGAGTGGTGTTGTGTGCTGTGTGTGTTTATGTATGGAGTGTGTTGTGTGTGTGTGTGTTATTGTATGAGTGTGCTTGGGTGTGTGTGATATTGTATGAGTGTGCTTGGGTGTGGGTGTTATTGTATGAGTGTGTTTGTGTGTGTGTGTTATCGTATGAGTGTGCTGTGTGTGTGTGTTATTGTGTTAGTGTGCTTGTGTGTGTGGTTTATTGTGTGAGTGTGCTTGTGGTGTGTGTTTTCTTGTATGAGTGTGCTTGTGGTGTGTGTGTGTTATTGTGTTTGAGTGTGATTGTGGTTGTTGGTGTGTTATTGTGTGGTGTGCTTGTGTGTGTGTGTTATGGTGTGAGTTGTGCTTGGTGAGTTGTGTTATTGTGTGAGTGAGCTTTGTGTGTGTGTGTGTTATTGTGTGAGTGTGCTTGTGTGTGTGTGTTATTGGTGTGTGTGATTGTGTGTGTGTGTTATTGTGTGAGGGTGCTGTGTGTCTGATGTGTTATTGTAACGTGAGTGTGCTTGGTGTGTGTGTTATTGTGTGAGTGTCTGGTGTGTCGGTGTTATGTATGAGTGTGCTTGTGTGTTTGTGTGTTATTGTGTGAGTGTGCTTGTGTTGTGTGTGTTATTGTGTGGTGTGCTTGTGTGTGTGTGTTATGTATGAGTGTGCTTGTGTGTGGGTGTGTTATTGTGTGAGGGTGCTTGGTGAGGTGTGTGTTATTGTGTGCGTGTGTTTGTGTGTGTGTTGGTATTGTGAATGAGTGTGCTTGTGTGTGTGTGGTATTGTAGTGAGTGTGCTTGTTTGTGTGTGTTATTGTGTGAGTGTGCTTGGTGTGTGTGTTATTGTATGAGTGTGTTGTGTGTGTGTGTGTTATTGTGTGAGTGTGCTTGTGGTGTGTGTTATTGTGTGAGTGTGTTGTGTGTGTGTGGTTTATCGTATTATGAGTGTGCTTGTGTGTGTTGTGTTATTGTGTGAGTGTGCTTGGGTGTGTGTGGTATTGTTGAGTGTGGTTGTGGTGTGTGTGTTATTGTGTGAGTGTGCTTTGTGTGTAATGAGTTTTGGTGTGAGTGGTGTGCTTGTGTTGTGTGTGTTATTTGTTATGAGTGTGCTTGTGTGTGTGGTTATTGTGTCGAGTGTGCTTGTGTGTGTTTGTGTTATTGTGTGAGTGTGCTTGTTGTGTGTGTGGTATTGTGTGAGTGTGTTGTGTGAGGGTGTTTTCTGGTGGGTGTGCTTGTGTGTGTGTTATTGTAATGGAGTGTGCTTGGTGTGTGGGTTATTGTTGGTGTGCTTGCTGTGTGTGTGTTATTGTGTGAGTGTGCTTCTGTGTGTGTTGTTATTGTATGAGTGTGCTTGTGTTGTGTGTGTGATTGTGTGAGTGTGCTTGTGTGTGAGTTATTGTATGAGTGGCTTGTGTTGTGTGTTATTGTGTGAGTGTGTTTGTGTTAGGTGTGTTATGGTCGTGACGTGTGCTTGTGTGTGTGTGTTATTTGTATGAGTGTGCTTGGGTGTGTGTGTTATTGTGTGAGTGCGCTTGTGGTGTGTGTTTTGTGTGAGTGTGCTTGTGTGTGTGTGTTATTGTTATAGTGTGATTGTGTGTGTGTGTTATTGTATGAGTGTGCTTGTGTGTGTTGTTATTGTGTGCGTGTGCTTGTGGTGTGTGTGTTATTGTATGTGTGTGTTGTGTGTGTTGTATAATGTATGAGTGTGCTTGTGTGTGTTAGTGTTATGTATGAGTGTGCTGTGTGGGTGTGTTATTGTGTGAGTTGTGTGTGTGTGTGTTATTGTATTGAGTGTGATGTGTTGTGTGTGTTATTGTATGAGTGTGGCTTGTGTGTGTGTGTTATTGTCGTGAGTGTCGTGCTTGTGTGTGTGTGTTATTGTATGCGTGTGTTGTGTGTGTGTGTTTGTACGAGTGTTGCTTGTGTGTGAGTTTATTGTATGTAAGGGGGAAAAAGGTTTGTGCTTGTGTTGATGTTGTGTGGTATTGTGTGAGTGTGCTTGTGTGTGTGTTATTGTATGGAGTGTGCTCTGGTTGTGTGTGTTATTGTTTGTGTGAGTGTGCTTGTGGTGTTGTGTATTGTGTGAAGTGTGCTGTGTGCTGTGAGTTATTGTATGAGTGTGCTTGTGTGTGTGTTGTTATTGTGTGAGTGGGCTTGTTGTGTGTGTGTTATGTATGAGTGTGTTGTGTGTGTGTGTGTGTTATTGTGGAGTGTGTTGTGTGTGTGTATCACTATTTGTACTCACTATTTGTGGCTGCAGGGGTCGAGTCCTAGGCTCCTGGCCCGCTCTTCACCGGTTGTCCTAGGCCCCTTCTCTCCCGCTCCTGAGTGTATCAATCCTGTTTTAAACTGTGTATGGTCCTGCCTCACTAGTCATTTTCTAGGGCTATTATCCACTGCCTTACAACTCTATGACTGTAGAAACTACTTCCTACTATCTCTCTGACTCATTTGTGTCTAACTTCAAATTGTGGCATTTGTTTCGGTGTCACTCCTGGAACATCTGTCCTGTCCACCTTGTTCTATCTCCAGCTGTAATTTTATTGTCGTGATCATGTCTCCCCTGACCCTCCTGTCCCTCCAGTGTGTCAGGCCGATTTCCCTTATTCTTTCCTCATAGGTCCTTCCCTTAGCTCTGTGGAACATAACCTTGTCGCAAAACTTTGTACTTTCTTAGTTTCTGGACGTGCTTTTTCAAGTGCGGGTTCCAAACGGTGTGCATATCAGTAAGGGCTTCCTACGGTGTACAGTGTCTTGAATGATTCATCTACTAAGTTATCGGAAGCTGTTTCTCAGGTTTGCCAGGCACCCATATGTGCAGCAAGTTATCTGATGATGTGTTGCTTCGGAGACTGCTCGGTGTTATACCTCACCCAAGATTTTTCCTTGAGTGAGGTTTGCAGTCTTTGGATTGCCTATCCTCTGGCTTCTGTGGGTCTTCTGTGCCCCTCCCCCTCTTTAATGGACTTTGCATTGGCAGGATTAAATTCGAGAAGCCATTTGCTGGACCAGGTGTCCAGTAGTCCAGGTCTCTTTGAAGTTGCTGGTCTCATCAGATTTAATTTCATCATTAACTTCAATCTTCTGCAAACAGGGACACTTCTGAATTGAGTCTATCCCTACGTATGTCGTTCACATATACCAAAATAGCACTGGTCTAGACCGACCCGGTGGGACCCGCTCGTCACAGGTGCACTGTGATACATCTATACGTACCCTGAACTTCTTTGTTGCCTCCCTGTAGGTATTTCTCTGATCCATTCGCAGTGCCCTTCTGTTATAGGCCTGATGTTTAGCTTCTGCATAATCTCTTGATGTTTAATGTTGTCAAAGGCCTTCTTGCGTCCAGAAGATGCAAACAACCCCCCTCTCTCTCTTGTCTTACTTCTAGTTATTTTATCAAAAACTCCAGAAAGGTTTTTGTTTGTAACCCAGGATTTGCCTTACGTGAATCCGTATCCGTGTGGTTGGCATTATTACTCCTGTTCCGTTCCAGGGTGCTTCCACCATGCTCTGATAATCTTCTCCTAATTTTGCATACTTTACACCGTCAATGGACACAGTGCCTCTTTTTGTTCTCCTTTTTTGAAAAATGGGAATTATTTTGCCGTCTTCCATAGTCAGAGTTAGTTGGCCAGTTTCCAGGGATGTGTGATGAAGATTGTGGTAATGGTACGCACATCCATATCTGCTCACTCTCTAAGGACCATGGGAGAGTGTTGTCGGTCATTGCCTTTTATGTATCTGATGTCCTTAGCAGTTTCTTCCACCTCCTCATCTGTATGTATGTCGTTCCAACACTTGTTGGTGTATTCCTTGTTGGTGTCAACCATCTGGTTCTGTCCCCCAGAGAGTCCTTCTGTTCTACTGTAAAATACTTCCTTAAATCTCGTGTGAGCTCCCCTCTCATACTCTTTGATGTTTCTTGTGAGTTTCTCCACCTTTCTTTCCTAGACCTTATCACCTGGTCTCGTGACTGTTGCTCCTACTTATGTGGCGAAACAGCAGTTTGGTCAGTTTTGACATTCGATGTATGTCGTTTTTCCTACTGTGGCTGGGCTACCTCCTTATCTGTGCATACTTCGTTTTGGCTCTTCTTAATATCTTGTTTTACTGGGTCCTATGCCTCCTGTACCTTTTCCATTCTCTGTTGCACTTAGTTTTTTGCCTCCCTACACTTCGGGTAAAACCAAGGACTGTTTTGGTTTTCTATTATTTCTGTTTCCCTTGGAACAAAATTTCTCTGTTCTCCTTGCACTTTGTTGCCACATATTCCCATCATTCTCGTTTACTGATTTCCTACCATTTTCTGACCCACTGAACTCTGCAGGAAGTTTCTCATACCTGTGTAGTCCCCTTTTATAGTTTGGCCGGGTCCCTTCAGTTCTGTTACATTCTCCACTTGTAACTCTACTATATAGTCAAAACTCACTCAGCAAGAACACAGGATCGCTAGCTCCAAGGGGCCTCTCGTAAGTGATTTCTCGATGTTGAAATGTCAGGGTGAACACAAGATCAGTCTTGCTGGCTCATCCTCCCTCTCTCTCTTTGGTATGTGTCCCTGAATGTTGATGCATGAGGTTTTCAGTAAACATCCATCGTCTTGGCTCTCCATGTTTCGTGACCCCTGTGGCTCCAGGTTTTCCAGTCGATTCCCTATGGTTGAATAATTCGCCCATTACTGTAACTTTGCTCTGCTCGAGTGAGACCTTCTTGCACCTCAGCCTAGTGTGTCCACCATCACCCTGTTGTTTTCTTCGTACTTCCTCTCGTGGCTACGACAGTTCTGTGGTGGGTTATACATCCACTCAATGAGACTTTATGTTTTCCGGACTGGAATTGTACTACAATGTAGTCTCTTTCTCAATTTTGTCCATTGCCTTCCATTTCCTCAAAATCCCATGGTGTTTTATGAGCAGTGCAACCCCTCTCCCCTCTACTCTTCTATCTTTCCTCAGGATTGATTATCTGTTGGGAAGATTGTGTCTGTTATTGTCTCAGCGAGTTGTGTTTCTGTGTTGCTATGATGTCGGGTTTTTCACTGATTCTTTCATTCCACTCTCTTGTTTATTCGTTTTCCATCCGCGTTTGTGTACAAACCTTTAGGTTCTTTTCTATCATTGTGGTCATGCAAGTATATTGGGGTTGGGGGAGCGAGAGCCTTGGTGGGGGGCCTATATGGGGCTGTGGTGTAGGGTGGGGTTTGTGTTGATGGGGTTGGGGGTCAGAATGCCATAACGGGGGCAGTGTTGGGGTGTGGGTTTGGGATATGGGGGTTGGTGGCAGAGGGAACACCGTGAGGGGTTGTAGTATAGGTTTGCTCAGTTGCGTTGGGAATGTGCGGGTGGAGTCCTTTTGTGGGAGATCTCTGTGGGGTTTGTTTGCCCTTCTCCTGTGTCTGGGTCTGCTCATTTTATTGCTTCTCGTTCTCCTTGCGCTGTACCTCTCTTTCGTGTAGTCCTTTCTTTATGTGTTCTGTCGCGGTCGAGGTCTCTCTTGGTTACCCCTCTTTGGTCCTCAGTCTTGCTTTCTCTTGAGAATCTGGTTCGCAACTGTTCTTCCTTGAAAGTTTCTCTGACAGGCCATATCTTCCACTCGCAAACCACCCAATTCTTGAAAATTTGTCACCTGGGTCATATTGCCCTCCCTATTGTTTTCATGATGTTCATCATTTTTTTCTCCTCCTTGGTTTTATTTATTCAAAGTTGGCCCCCTTGGTTCTTGGAGCCGTACACACAAAAAAATGACTCGCCCTTTCCTTCCCTACTGAGTCTCCAACTGCTTCTCTGAGGCGTTTCTTTCCTTCCATGAACATGTTTTGCCTTCAGTCCCTGTCTATCTGAAACTTCTATCTCAGTGAACTGTCTTTCATGACCAGCTGTCCCTTGCTATGCAGTTGGCTGTTAGAATCTCTGCATATAAAAAAACCTTCATTGTTTCGGATCTGCCGCTTGATCTTAGTGTGGCTCATCGTCTTTTCCCTGGCCCCCCGTGGGTCTGTTGGGCTACGTGTACGGCATGTTCTGTTGTTGCTGACCATCCCCTTTTTGCGCTGACTTTGATTTCCTTAATTATCTTCAGACCTGTCGTTTGATCTCAGTGTGCTCATATCTTTTCCTGGCCCCACGTGGGTCTGATAGGGCCTTCGTGTACGGCATGTCTCCGTTTGTTGCTTCCATCCCCTTGTCTGCGCTGACTTTGAATTTTCCTGTTGTCTCATCTGATTGTCATTTGATCTCTCTAATTGGTTTTCAGGCTTAGCAGGTTTCTCATCTAAGCTCTGTATCTAGCTTTGCTGCTAAGACCTGTACTTCCCACTTCCCGCATCTTTCAGCTATCCGCTCTCTCATTTTCTTACAAAGCTTGACTATCTTCCTTTCCATCTTCCTCACTTTTTTGGAGCTTTAACTCCCAGTTTTCCTCCCTGGGTTCGTCTACCAGATCTCTGGTTTTTCCGCCCTCTAAGGCACCCATATTTTTTTTTTTTTTTTTTTTTTTTTTTTATTTTTTATTACAGCGGACAGAAGGTAGAGGAGGGGAGGGGTGTGGGGGGAGAGTGAGAGGGGAGAAAGAGGGAGAGAGAGGAGAGAGAAGGGGCAGAAGGAAGGGGCGGAGAGGAGGAGTATGGGGGTGGGAGATGGGATAAGACTAGGGGAGAGAGAGAAATGTGAGGGGGGAGAGAAAGGGTAGAGAGAGGTGAAAGAGAGGGAGAGGGAGAGGGAGAGAAAGAGAGAGAGAGGGAGAAAGAAAGGAGGGTGAGGGAAAGGCTATGAGAGAGAGAAATGGAAGAGGTGGAGAGAGGTGCTTTAGAGAGAGTGGAGGGTGGCGGAGATTGGGTATGGGAAGTGAGGAGAGAGGGAGAGAGAGATGGAGAGAGAGAGGGAGGGGGAGGGAGAGAGAGAGGGATAGAGAGAGGAGAGAGGGAGAGAGAGAGGAGAGAGAGAGGGAGAGAGGAGAGGGAGAGGAGAGAGAGAGGGGAGAGCAGGTGAGGAGGGAGAGAGAGAGGGAGAGAAGGGAGAGAGAGCGGGAGGGGGGAGAGAGAGGGAGAGGAGAGAGGGCGGAGTGAGGAGAGGAGAGGGAGACGGGTGAGAGGGGAGAGAGAGAGGGAGAGAAGAGAGGGAGAGAGAGGAGGGAAGATGAGAGGGCGAGGAGAGTAGGAGCGAGAGAGAGGAGGAGAGAGGAGGAGAAGAGGGAGTGAGAGAGGAGGATCCTTCTAACTTGTCAAACCTGTGTAAAAAAAAAAAAAAAAAAAAAAAAAAAAAAAAAACGGAGG